>JALLOR010000081.1:0-17663 GCA_036939395.1 Porosira glacialis
TGCTCGACACCTTTTAATGAGTTAAAAGGTATCCCAACGCTTAACCACTAGCGTATTGGTAGACGAAGACCCTACCGTAGCTCTGGTAGCCTTGAGCTTAGTTGAACTTGTACCCGGTACTGGTATTGTAGCTGTGTATTCCTCTAGTGGGGTAGATGCAGTCACTCTTCAACCCCAAATGCATCAGGCACGTACTCGAACATTCGTACAAGTACAAGTACCTGGTACAGTACTTAGATTCTATTCATGTGCATCGCTCATTAGGTACACATCAATCACGTCTCACTTATGAGGGATATTGCGCGCAAGCAGCACCGCTTGGGCAGGCCCGCGGCCTCTCTTTAGCACTCGGTACTAAAGTACAACTCTACACATCTCAACGTTGTTTTAGTCATTATGTGCAAGTACCTCAGTACTACGTGGTAGTACCAGTACCGATTATTAAAGATAATCTTGCGAACCGCACACCGCACAGGCGAACCAGACCGCGACCGCACGGACCGCACGTCGAAAAAATTAGAGCAACCTCCGCCTCTCTTTTTGATTCTGTTCGCCTCCATCCATTTCTGCTACCAGGTATGTACTTTTAGTACTATTGTACGGCCAAAACGGCCTAATCAATCAATCAATCACCACCTCCACACGGAATGCGAGCTACAAAACCTGCAAAACCCCATCAAGTTGTATTATCATCATCTGACTTCATCATTCCCCTCGCCTGCCTCATCAACATTCAACACCCTCTGAACCATCAGCATTGATCATGTCGTCATACAAGAGTTGTGATATCATGCATTGAGTTCAGACTTTGCGACGTCCCTGATGTGTACTATTGAATTGTAATATTTTGTAAAGTTGCTGTCTGTTGATGAAAAAGTGAAGACTAGAGTAAAAGCTAGTATAAGTACGACTAAGTCCCAACTCTTAGGCCCGGTCCAGGGAGACGACGGTTGACACGATCCAATCCAGGTGGACAGTGACGACCTGTGACTAGAAATGCCACCCTCTGGTAACCATCATATCCCCTCGTGGTCGACCGCTCATCAGTCGTTGAACAACAATTCGATCCAATTTAACGGATCAAACAACACCAACAACAACAAGGGCCCTACCACCGACGTCGGAGCGACAAGAGGAGGCGCCACGAACAGCAGCAACCGAGGAGGAGGACCGATGGACGATCACGACGTCATCGGATCGCTCAGGAAGGCGCTGTCGGGTATCGGCATCGGCGGAGGAGGTCCCCCCGGGAGTGGCAATAGTAACAATATCGCCCACGGCCAGGGCGGTCAGTATTCACAGCAGCCGCAGTACCCACAGGGGGTACATGTGAGCGGCGGAGGGGGAGGTTATGCCGGGTACGGCACTGGTGGATCTTGGGGCGGCGGTTTAGTGCCCGGTCCTGTTTCGTCGAACAATACTGCTTACCGATCGCACAGGTGAGTTTGTTGTCCTCGACTTTTTCCTTTCTCGAGATAATCTATTGAATCATATGCTCTTCGCGTCAAATTTTGAAAACTTTTCCTCAGTCTTTCTTACCTGTACGATGGTACCAATGTCGGTGGCACGTCCAAGGGACGCGATTCAAGCACCAAATCGTCCGAATCTAACTCCTCCTTCCGCATCAAAAACATGCCGAGGACATCGTCGAACCCCGGCCTCTTCAACTCTTCTGCGTATTCCCAGGACAGCGGCGGGCACGGTCACCACGCTCCCGGCGGCAGCGCCTCCAAGCCCCTGGCGTCCACCGCCCTGTCGAGCCGGTCCGAATCGCCCCACGCCATGGCGCGTCCCAAGCAGGGCGAGGCTGGCGGCGGTGGCAACGGTTACGACCTGCCCTACGCGAGGCAGCTCTACTCCTCGCAGTTTGTCCCCGGTCCTCTGGACAACAACTTGGGATCCGGCGGCAACAATGTCAATGGCCAACCACCGAACGGTCAGCAGCAGCTGTTTGGCAACAACGGCAACCAGTTGCAGCAGCCGCAGCCGCAGTTCATCAATCAGTTCCCCAATGGAGCAAACGGCGGCGGTGGCGGCATGAACGTTGGCGCTCCGGCCAACCAAATGCCCCCCAACATGGCAGCGGCCCATGCACAGCAGCAACAACAACCTCCCACCGTGCAACAGCCACCTCCACAGTTTCTCCAGATCCCCGTCCAGCAGCAACAACAACAGGTGTTTTACATGGCCGTACCCGGGCCCGACGGAAAGGGACAGATCCTCCAACCGGTACAAATGGTCCAGCTCCCAGGACAGCCACCGACCCTCATGGTCCCCGCCGGCATTGGCGGGAACATCCAGGGAGGTGGCAAGAAGAAGAAAAAGAAGGACACCGCCGCCAAGATTTTAACTGACGCGCTCAAGCCCTCGGCCGCCCGCCTCTGCATCGACAGCCATGGCAACCACGCCATCCAGCGCATCCTCCTCAAGCTTCCTTACCAGTACGCCCAGTTCATCTTCGACGCCGTTGCCGCGAGCGTCGAGGACGTTGCCCGGCATCGGCACGGTTGCTGCGTTATTCAACGGTGCCTCGACTCGCGACACAGTGCCGCGCGGACGCACCTCGTCGCAAGGATCATCGAGAAGTCCCTCGAGCTTATGCAGGACGCGTACGGAAACTACGTTGTGCAGTACGTCCTCGATGTTTGCGGCGATGACGAGGTCCATGCCATTTGCGAGAGCGTTGCGGGCAAGGTCTGTTTGTTGGCCATTCAGAAGTTCAGCTCCAACGTAATGGAAAAGTGCCTCGAAAGGTGCACAGACCGCGTCAGAGAGGAATACCTCAAGGAATTGAACGACTCGGACCGGATCCGCGAGCTCATGATGGACCCCTTCGGGAACTACGTCGTCCAGCGCGCCCTCTCCGTGTCGACCCACGCCCAGGCCATTCGTCTCGTAGAAACCATGAAGCCCCACCTCTCGTCCCAAAATGGCGGAGGTATTCGCAACACGGCCGGCGGACGTCGCATCCTCGGCAAAATCTGCCGCCGCTTTCCCAACTTTGTCCTCGAGGGAGAGACGTTTGACGATCCGACCGACTTCCACCAGGCCTACCGAGGGAGCTCTCCGCACCACCACCACGGTGGAGTGGGACGCCGCGGCGGCGGTCCTCCGAACCAGTTTGCCCCCTTCAACAACGGTCCCGGAATGTCCACGCATTCTTCGCCGAACCAGCGCCGGGGTCGGGGTGGTGGGGGGAACCGCGGTCCGCAGCAGCAGCAACATCAGCACCAGCAGCAACACCAGCAGCAACAACAACAGCAGCAACAGCAGCAACAACAACAGCACGGCGGCGGTGTACCGCAGCAGTTCCAGGGACATCACGTCAATGTACAGTCCGAGGTGATCCCGCACTACCACCAACCGGCAGGAAACAACCCATACATTTTTCCGCAAAGCATGTAACATACGCTGTTTTGTTTTTGCCCGTGAAATTTATTGGTTATACTTTTTCACGCTGCAAGATTGATCAAATAGGTGTACAGCCACGAGTGATAACCGAGAAGAGAGAAGGAATGGATTGTGTTTGACTACTTTGTCGAGCTAGAGCGATAGATAGAGTGATTAACGAGAGATGAGATACATATTTCAGAGGATGTCGAATATTTATATGAAAATGAAAAAAATTGTTGGCCAAAGTCCTGCGAAAAAGAGATAAGTCAAAGAATTAGCACGGAAGGACGATAGGCCAGAAGATTTGTTGCAATACTGTTGTGCATGCAAAAAGGAAAGCTGATATCCTGTAATTCTAAGCCAATGTTAAATTTACATACTCCCACTAAAAGTGTGGAGTCTTTTTGTGAACTTCTAATTGACAATGTACCTCTTTTCCAGTTGTTATGTACCTCTTTTCCAGTTGTAAGATATACCCAAGAATGTCAACTATTCAAGGATCGAAGATGCTTTCTTCTGAACTTTTAGTCATAATTTGTTTTGATAGGGGGTCTCTGACCCCTACCCCCAAATCCTGAGATTTGGGATTAATACTATCCTGTAATATCTCCTTGTTGTGCAAGGGTAAGTACTTTATAGAGTACTTACACAATGTCTTTTTACACTACTAAAACGGGTAGGTAAAATATGTTTTAAAGCAAATCTGGCTTTGAGTGAAGGTTCAAAATGGTCTAAGCTATCCATTCATACCCCATATGGTACTATTTGGTCCATTCTGGACCATTCTACATAAATTCTACTATAGTGTCGTTGGAAAATGTGTCTATTTTGATAGAATTTCATGGTAAAAGTAGTTGAAACATAGCAGATTTGCATCCAAAACTCATGAAAAGCGGGGGAACCATTGTTCATAGTGTAATCACAAGGTCCTGTAAATTTTGTTTCATAATATTTATTTTTAGTTACATAATTTCACTGTCGACTATTGGCGCGTAATTTTAACAACCGTCTCTTATCGCCTCCTCTAAGTTTGCCGTCTTATGAAACAGGAAAAAGCAGGGTAAACAAAGATTAACACCACATGCAAAGCACTGCATGACACTAGCACGCGCACCATCAGGAATGTTCGTCCCCTTTCCAATTTGCCTTGCCGCGAAACGATGGAGCTGGCAGATTGCGTTCGTATGCTTCCCCGGGACGGCATGAGGAAGGTGCTCGAGCGATGGGTCGAGACGCTTCTTTAGAGAACCTGTCTCGGGATGCAAAGAACTCTTGCTCACTTTGGGCGCCCGAGCAGATTCATTGACCGGTTGTGCTTCTTTTCTCATCGCGGCGTCCCATTTTCTCTTGCGGCGATGTTCAGCTGGAGTACAATGACCCCTCCTTGGCCACTCGCCTGCGGGATCAATTAATCCGTAGGCAATCTTCTCTTGAAACGCGTGATGGTTGTAGGGCGCTTTGACACCCTTCAGTTCGCAGTACCGCGTCATCATCTTGTAGGCATTCACCACCGTCACTTCAACGCCCCACAGCCACAAAGCCCACCACCACTTCTGATTGCGCTGGAAGCGCATGATGCGGTAAACCAATCGCAACTGATCTGCAATGTCGTTATCATTCATCTCAAAGTTGTATTCATGCGACAAGTTGAGACGAAGAAACTTGTAGGGCACGTTTCGCTTCAAGAGGTGACTGTACACGAGCTTCTCGTGCTCGACCCATGTCACCTCTTCAGCACTGTGCGACAGCATGTAGAAGGGCTTCTGATCGAAGCATGATGAAACAATCAGATTCGAAGCCCGGCCGTCGCCTTTCAACACGGCTGCTAGCACCGTTCCTCTCACTTTGTCCGCCTTCTTTCCGGTAGCATCTTCTTGAAGAACACAAGGTGGCACACCGCGGTTGGATTTGCGAATGACGCCATGGATTCCAACCCTTGTTGGGAGACTGTACGCCTCGAGCGCCAACTTAACAGCAACGAACAAGTTGTCCATCTTGATAAGATGGCCCACATCTTTAAAGTTTGCGAACATGTGCAGCAGTCGCGCATGCATTGGACAGAAGCCTTTGTCGAGCCATTTCTGGGGGACTGGCTCGTTGCGGAAGTAAAAGTCGTAGGTGAACCCATCATCTGCAATGCAATCACATTGCAATCCGTCCCCAAGCCTCTTAAACTTCCCGCATCGAGTCTTGTACTCGCTCTTTCCCTGCATCTTGCACGTCTGCTCATCGACCGAGCAACCTCTTCCGAGGACCCATGCTTTCTTCCAAATGTGCCGGAGCCAGCGAAAGAACTCGTCCACTTTGAAGTTCGGGCACGTTTTTTTCGCAGGAGGAATCGTCATCGGATTCTGGCACCCAAAGAAGTGCCGGAATATCTTGTGCTTCAGCTCGCTGTTGGGACCGACATGCTTCGCAACGAAGTCGTTCCCATGCGTACGGGCACGACTCTGCGACTTCATCTTGTCCTTGAGCTGTGGTGTCGGAGCAACACCATCGAGAATGTAGACCCCGACCTGTCTTCGAATGTCGTCAGTCGTCAACGGCTTGTACTTCCCGGCGAAGATATGACCGGGCTCACCCGCATCCGCCATCGCCGCCTTCACGCTGGTGTACTTGCTCCAATTTGACATCGCAAACTTCGTTCTTCCATCTCCGGTAACATCGATATCGCCGATCGATTCCTTGTTGTCCTTTTGAGTTAAGGGCATCAGGGACACAAACCAATCCATAGGATGGCTGTGCTCGTCAAGATTGTGCTTCTTTATGAAGTCTCCGTTCGGACCACCTTCCACTCTGGGCTCCGACTTCGGCAGCGGATCTGAATTGTAATGTTGCCGCCGCTTTCTCGTCGGCGATAGCTTCCTCGCGCTCCTCTCCCGACAATTCCTTCGGTAGCTCAACTTTTCCATTGTTCCCTCGAACGGCCGCCGCTCGAACTTCTCGTCGAACCCATACTTGGGATTGATCGGCGCGTCTCTTTCCGTTGGTGGGCGAAGGTTCGCGTCTTCATTCAACGGTTCCGGAATCGGAAAAGCATTCCGCGTCAACGGAACCCAACACGCGGTAATGTCCAGCCCGTTCATGCATCCGGGTCTCTCCGCGATTTCTTCTCCAACCGGCGTTTTGTCCCGAATACATTCGATCAGTCGATCAAGTAAAATGCTTTTGTTTCCGACCGTTCCCTTCCCCCTCTTCCTCAGCTCATCTTTGAGCTCCGACACCTTCAGTTTTCCTGCACGCGCTTCCGATAGCTGAGACACATCCACTGTGGTCGTGGCCGAAGCGGTCGTGGCCGAAATGGTTGTCGCCGAAGCGGTCGTGGCCGAAGTCGTCGTCGCCGAAGTCGTCGTCGCCGATGTCGTCGCGACCGATGTCGCCGCGGCCGATGTCGTCGTCGCCAATGTCGTCGTCGTTGCTGACACCGTGATAGGCTCGATGACATCCTCGCTTATGTCGTCGGGATCATCATCGAGCGCTATTTCGTCGTAGTACATCATCTCGCCGTCGGAATCGTAGCCCTCGTCGTACTTCAACTCGTCATGGTTTGCGAAACGTCGAATTTCTGGCTGGGCGGATGGAAACTCAGCGGGGCGAGCACGGACTTTACCGCCTCCCCCGTCGTCCTCGTTGCTACTCTCATTGAAGGTATCATCAATGAAGCCATTCGAATCGCTATCGGAGCGAAGCGAATCGCAATCGTCGACGTCGGCGCCATCGGCTGGAGAAGTAAGGGTGGGCAATGCTCCGNATCGGCTGGAGAAGTAAGGGGGGGCAATGCTCCGTCGGAAACGTGGTCTGCCGTCTACAGTGGAGAACTCAACCCAGCGACCAAATTCGACGGCGGGGATGCGCCTATTCCCCTCATGTTGTTATTAGGAAAGCTTGCCATGGGTGGGAGAGCCGGGACGGTGACTGGTTCCCGAGTTCCGTGCGTCGAACCGATGGTCTTCATAAGTACTCTGAGGGTTTTTTGTTTTGGCGGTTGGTCCTCAGAAAGTAAGTGAAATATTAGAAATGGCTGTGAAACGTAAGTACTACAAGTCTTGTTTACCCATAATTCGTCGGTTCTGATTCCGAATCTGACGTCGGAATTAAGTATAACACGTGTAATCAAAGTGTAAAATCGATTCTAAAATATTTCAAAAAAAGTACTCTATAGCGTACTTCCACAACAAGGAGATAGAATACTTGTTTTGGAAAAAATAGATGAAATAAATAAGAGTCTTGTATCAGTATAAACATTTCAATACAAGGTGTAGAACTGTGAAGTAGTACATACCAGTACATTAAATATAAAATACGACTGTAGTCTTAGTAAGTTACATTACCAAGATTTGCCTAGATTGTTTTGGTCTGCGACCGTATATGGTACCAAAAGTCATAACTTCTACTTATAGGAATTAAGTACGGTATACCAAAAGTCATAACTTCCACTTGTAGGAATTAAATACGGTATGTTTAGTACAGTATATATACGACTACTAGGTCCCACGTAGGGTCGTATATCATTACGGCCGTCTGTGTAAAATCTATTACCCAGGTTCAGTCGCATTTAACGTCTTAGTTCATGTATGTACCTCTTAGTACATACGCCGTCAAATTTGCCATTGAAGAACCTATGTACCATAGTTCACGATTCTAAGATCAAAAATATTTACCTGGGGCTTTAATAATGACTTCTCACCTTCTCCNGTTCACGATTCTAAGATCAAAAATATTTACCTGGGGCTTTAATAATGACTTCTCACCTTCTCCAGCATAATTAGTTTGTGAAGATAATACTGAATATTATTTCCTCCGACATTACATGTATTGTAATAAACAGGCAATAATGTAGAATTCAATACACTTTTCTTCACTGTACTGAAATATTAATTAAGTATTATTTTAATAAGCTAATTTTTAATGATTATTTATTATAAATAATCCCAATTGCCTATACATGCCATTTTTGAAATACTATGATAATCATTCATTAGTATTGTATTACTTTTATACATACTTACTCTTCTAGTTGTCAAACATGCTGTAATATATGTGTAATATATATTGATATCTGAAAATAATTCTCAATATTTTTTCACTTATATTTGTAAACCTAATACTTTATAATGATATGATATTATTTTTTTTTAACAAACAATCTTCAGTTACTTATAACATTGGTGCATATTGTACTACTGTCCCGTTATAATGTAAATGTTAAATTACTGTAGTGTTGTTGATAACAAATGGGAGATACATTATTTGATGGAGAATGATTACAAAAGTAACTTTTTGATTTTAACAAGGGGCAGTTTTGGATACTACTTTAATTTACTTTAGTTAACATAGGAACTACATAGAACAAAATTAAATATGAAGCAACATCATGCCTGCATAACATACTGCTACTATTTCTAAATATTACTAATAATTTACCACTTATGTACATACCATCTATATATATAACCTACATACATCGACCTCCCTAATTTATTGTATATCTTTATAAAGGTGTAATGCATATAATAAATATTATGGGAATACATCTATGGGGTTACCAATGTAATTCATAAGATATAAAATTAATGATATTTAAAATTTCAAGAATAATTTTACTTTATAATATCTTATTAAAATCATATATAATCCAAAAAAGATAGACATTTTACTAGATAACATAATAGTAATAATGTAACTGTAATGGGCATTACAGATGGGTGTCCCATGTCTGTAACCTTCAATTAAAAGATTATAGTTTTAAATTTTATTTTATTTCACTCAAATTTGCTTTAATTAAAAACTCATAATAATATCTTAAAAAAGTAATTTTTAATTAATATCACTGGGTTAAATAAAGGGGTAAACAGTACAGTAAAAGAAAAGAGTATGTACGTGTGTGTGTGTGTGTGTGTGTGTGTGTGTGTGTTTTCCTCCAAATTTTTATTTTCATTTTCATTTTGTATTGTTAAGAACATATGATTTGTCTCGCGTCCAAGAGACTATGATATCTTCTAAATACCAGGTACGTATTTTGTCTTTCAAAACACTTGGATACTTGGTATCGACACGCGTAGATTAGCATGTATGTGCAAGTCCTACCACAAGATACGATCGTCTCACTCCTAGAGTCTTACTCTGTTGCCTCTATTATCACAGTACATAATTACGTACTTACGAATATATACGTTACCAAGCTAGGAACTAATATACAGGTACGTACATACATACTCTGGGAACGGTGGGTAGGTGAACGGCGCGGGGGCGCGCGCGTCAAACGAAAAGAAAATCCATTCTCTTTTCGAGACGTCAGAAATAAGAGACGTACGAGTTCCAACGTAAACTAAACACAAATCTTTCAAGATCCTTCTCGCTCTCCCAACGGGCGACCGCGAC
This sequence comes from Porosira glacialis, assembly GCA_036939395.1. NCBI lineage: Eukaryota > Bacillariophyta > Thalassiosirophyceae > Thalassiosirales > Thalassiosiraceae > Porosira > Porosira glacialis. The sequence goes on from JALLOR010000081.1 coordinate 9,775, forward strand.
CGCCATCACGCCAGCATGCGTTGCTGGGGTAGACTACTGTAACTACCAAATGAAATCATGTCGTCCAACAGTCCCATCTGCCTATCGTCGTCGTCGGACGACGACGGCATAGGTTGCGTCGAAGACAACCCAACCTCGTTGTCGGCCTCCACCGCCGCCACCGCAAGGTCACAGCGCCAAGATGGTGGTGGCGGCGGAGGTGGAAAGAGATCACGCACGTCCTTCGAGCAAGGCAGCAACATCAAGGGCATTCACGGCGATTTCGACGTTGACGATTCCCTCTCTGTGCATGCGTTGGATACCGACAACCATGATCCGCTGCCATTGTCACGGCGACGACAACAACGTCGAAGACGACGTGGGCGAGAGGAGGGATGTGTACCATTTCGACTTTTCGAAACGTCGACCGCGAAACAATTATCGGCGGTTGATGCACAGCGGGATTGTTATCAAACAATGCGCGAGATGGTCGGCTTTGACAACGACGACAACAACAATAATTCCTGCTGCGACGTGGATGGAAATGAGAATGTCGAGACGAAGAAACAACCCCAGTGGATGATAATCTCCAACTACGTCATCGACTTTACGTATTTATTGAATCAATTGCTACCGGAAATTTTGGACTTTCGTCGTGTCGTGGTGTTCTACGGATCTTCGTTGGATGGTGACGTGGGCATGGATCGCTGGCGGCAGATGTTGGCGGAACGGAATCTTCGGAATAGAAAAAGACGATTCTGCGGCAGCGGCAACGGCAACGGCAATGCCAATGGTAATTGTGGTGGTAATGACGACGACGATAACGGCGATGCAACGGTGGAATTCATCCGTCTCGTCCCATCCGATCCACCCCGCTCCTCCACCAATCCTCTCCCCTTCAAGATTCCGTACGGCGTCCACCATACCAAAATGTTCCTCGTCGGCTACCGTCGATGCAGCAGCCATGGTACTACTACTGCAAGTAGCAGGTGCGTGATATCGTCGGAGGTGAGGGTGGTGATCCACACGGCGAATCTGCGCGAGAGCGATGTGGAGTTGATGACGCAGGGGGCGTACGTGCAGACCTTTCCTGCCAAGAAAGAGGAGGAAGATGATAATGATGACGACGGTGTCGCTGGCGAGGATGGGAAGGAGCAAACATGGGAGGATGAGAAGAGCGAGGAGGACAACGACGACGATATAAAAAAAGGGGAAGCGAAAGAAGTGGCAGCCGCGGTAGTAGAAGAGGCGAAACAACCACAGCAGCAGCAGTGCGTGGTGGCAAAGAACGGAGGGGAATCAGCGCCAAAAAGCGGTGGAACAAACGACAAAAAAGATGCCGACGAAGACGACGATGTGGAAGTGATGGAGGGGATGCCGTCCCCATCATTAGCTGCTAGTACAGGATCGACAAAAGGCAGCGGTGAAGGGGGAGGAGTAGAAGGAGGCCACGATACAACAAACGCCGAACACGAAGACGAGGAGATCCAAATGGTGGGACAACGCAATGTGGCCCGTCCCCTCCCACACCTGCGATGCCACTGTCCCATCCATCCCTTTGTGCGAGACGACGTCGAACCCAATGCCGAGGGCGAGTACGCCAATGAGCAAACCTGTGATTGGTGCTATTGCTACGTCTGTGATGTTCCTGCGAAGGATTGCGCCGCCAGCAGCAACGTCGAAGGCAAGGATGACAATACCAATAACGATGGTGGCAGCAAGGGAGGCAGCCGTTGGAAGGAGCACTGCCACGCGACGGACCGGTCGGTGTTCTGGACGAAACAACGGGGAGAACGACGCAAGGGGAAGGAGAAGATGACGGAGGAGGCGCCATCGTCGTCCGACAATGTCGTCGTGGGTGCATCGTCCGCCGCGACCACTGCCGCTGTCGTGAATCCGTACGCGCAACGGCGGAAATTAAGGAGCCATTCCACAACCCCGGCTACTTTATCGACATCGACCGCAACCAAAACCAACAATAACAACAAAGCAGCAGCAGAAAGTACAAAAGAGCACGCTGGTCGCGGATGGCCCTTCGAGGACGATGATCCGAAACCGTTCGAGGATGAACTCGTCATGTATCTCGAGACATATCGCTACCTCTCTCGGCGGGCCTGGTGCTGGCCGCTTCCCACACAAGACACCGTTCAAAACGAAACCGCCGCTGACACTGCCATGATGACGGAGCGGGAACTCCCGGGAATCATGTCCCTCCTGCAACTGATACGAAAGTATGATTTTTCATCGGCGTTTGCGGTGCTGATACCGTCGGTTCCCGGTCGGCATTCCTTGGAGGATGCGGCGTACGGTTATTTGCGTTTGAGAAAGGTTATTCTGGAGGAGTGTTCGACGACGAATACTACGACAAATTTGGAAGACGAGATCCACGACGGCAACGGTGGAACAGGCAATGAATCGTCGTTGTCGTCATCGTTCGGTCCTGTGGTATGCCAGTTCTCCTCGCTAGGATCCCTATCGACCTCGTGGCTTGAACGATTCCTCCATGCCGTCGACATTCGAACGGTTCATCTTGCCGATGTTCATGCCAACAACGACGTTACTAATGTTCGCAATCGACGGACCCGTCGAAAATTGGAGCCACAACAGCCATCATCATTACTCCAAAGATTGAAATTGATATGGCCCACGTCCGATGAGATACGAAGGTCGGTGGAGGGCTACCGTGGTGGAGGATCGGTGCCGGGCACCTCCAAGAATGTCGTCAAGGATTTTTTGATGCCGCTTTATCATCGATGGACGGAAGAGAGGGGTACTAGGACGAATACTAATGGGGAGGAGGATGAGAAGGATGTGAAGAAGGATTCAAAGGAGATAATTAAGAGAGATTCAAAGAAGGATGGGACGTTAAAAAAGGATGATAAGAAGGAATCGCGACAAGAGCAAAGGCGGAGATGCGATCCACTCGAAGTGGCGAGGCACGTTCCGCACATCAAAACCTATCTCCAAACCTCGTCTTCCAAACTCCAAACCTCCGGCCCCAGCCCTAACCCTAACGACAATGATGAAAACAAAGACACTTTCATCGAATGGCTAGTCCTGACATCGCACAACCTTTCCAAGGCAGCGTGGGGCGAGGTCCAACGCGATAGCAAATCGTTCGGACGGCATAGATTGTTTGTACGGCATTGGGAGATGGGGGTGTTTTTTTCGAGTTCGACTTTGGAGCGGGGTCGGCGGCAAGGGCAGCGGCTGATGGGGACGACAAAAACAGCGGCAACGACGGTCGCAGCAGCTGCCAGTAGCAGTAGAAGAGAAGACGGCGATGATGCTACAAGTAGTCGTCGCCGTATGCGCATGGTGCCGTACTGCCATGGCAATTTGACGAAAAACGATGACGATAGCGTTGAACACATTGTCGTACCATTGCCCTTTGATGCAATCCATCCCCAGCTATATGGAGGAAACGATGAGCCGTGGACGGTCGATGTTGTGCAGCATGTGCCCGATGCGTACGGGCGTCGTAGCTGTCACGGATAATCACGAACTCCGCGTTCATAGGGAGGTTTTGCTGAGAGGATAAATGAGGCAAAGGCTGTTTGAAATTGTTTTTGCATGATTTGTAGTCGTACCTTCCCTGATTGTCGATTACTTTGTATTCTCTTCTTCCCAATCAATATATTAACCCATAGCCCTCTCTATAACATTCGTACGTATGTGAACCTTCATAAAGAGTATCACAAATTGCGCCACGTACTTTTTTTGCATCTTTGCATTTATGATGTCGTGATGTTATGATTGTAGTGTTCCAAAAAAGGAGGTTTGGTTAGAAGAATTCGACTCCTTTTTCTATTGTCAAAGTCGATTTCTGCGGCCTTTCGTTGCCAACCAAACAACCTTTTTATCAGCCATTTGTGCAACCGTTTGTATAAAGTAAAACTCTGTGACTTTGTATTCACTGCAGCAATGTCGCAGTGCAGTAACATTTGTTTTAAGGTAGATTAGTCAATTGTCACATCGTGTCAATATGTAGTCGCATCGTTCTGAGTGAGTCTTGCGTCCAGAACGGCGATTTCCCATTCATGCTCTTGGACGGAGTGGTACTACAAGCATCGAAATCATCCCTATGATTTGAGAGTAACCGACACGAACTATTTATTGAATGATTGAAATCAACAGATACCACTACATAGTATTTACACTTGAACAATGATTTGGTACGCAAACCTTTCAGCGGGCCGTTTATTCAATCGATCAGCAAAGTAGTAAGGTTTTGCAATTTCAATTCAGAAAGTAAACCTACAAACTTACAGCAACCAACGAACCAAAGGGGAAAAACATGACAGTTCTTCTCCTCTTTGTCATAGTTTCATGGATAATCGCAGGATGTTGTGCAATATTCAGGTGATTTTGTTTCTTGAGATAGAGCATGGTGTTATCTCCAGACACATCTATCTGCTACCAACCTGTTTGGGATTTTCCAAAATTTGGCAAGGTCGAAGGTACAAGCAATCCTTTTCTAGGAGGAGATATTTGTGACTGCGGCAAGGGTCTTCTCCATACCCCTATACTCGGATATGTGGTTGCCACCAACATATCTGATGACACACCCCATCTCCACAATTGCCATTGCAATGAACTAGACAAGCAGTGATCAGTTTCACATTTCACATGCTGAGCCTGGTTTTCATTGCTCTTCCTCTGAATTGATGAATGTATCCAGGTAAGGCTGAAGTACTTGATCACGCTCCTCCTTATTCTTGAAAACCTTGTTCTTAATGTGCTTTGTTGGCTGTTCAGATGGTGGCTGGGCAGTGTTGGATGGGTCGTTGACAAAATAATTATTGAACTCGTAGGCAAACTTATCTTATAGCTGAGTAATCATTGCTGGGTAGTTATTACAAAGGGGTCCTAAATCAAAGAAACTAGCATCTATCCTAATATCATCCAGATTCTTATGTTTCCTTGCAGTGGGAACAGGCGATTTCAACTCCCGCAGGCTTTCTGTGATCTCTACTTACTAGACGGGTTCTTACGATTTGGATTGCACTTCCTCTTAGAATTATATGTTACTTTGCTATGGAACTTGGATTGGGCTGACAAGAAATTATCTGAACATACAGGTTTAATCAATGAATCCTCCACCATGACAGAAAAGTAGTTGGCTGGAGGGAGAAATTCAGGAGATTAGGATATGAAACACAAAGACATAAAGGATACAGATTGATAGGATTATGCTGTTATGGCAGCCACCAACAGCTCACCAACAGAATCTGGGATGACTTTATAAAATGTATCATTCCATTCATAGCCTTTATTTGACACAACCATCTGGCACCACTTGCCATGGTTTAGAGTACTTTTTTTTTGTTTTTATGCTGAACAAAAACAAGTCAAACTGTAAATGTGTGTCTCTAGGGGTGGGGGGCAGTGGGTTGATAGGAGTTTTATTCGTAGTTTCTTTAACTAAAAAATCTTATCATATTTTGAAAATTTCTAGGAAAAGCTATAAATTTTGATGAAGTTACTGTATTTTTTAGAACGGGTTTTTAATTTTATTTTTATGCTGAACAAAAAAAAGCTAAAATGTATAGTCTAGGGGGGAAACACTGGGTTACAAGGCGTGTTATGCACAGTTTCTTCAACTAAATAATCTAATAATATGTTTAAAGTTTGAAGGAAAAGCAAGCTTTTTTGATGAAGTTGCTGTAATTTTTTGCGTGATTTTTACTCTTAACACAATATAAAGGAATAACATGGTCGTTCATAATTAAAACCAACGACTCCTCCCTGTACCAACGCTCATCCCACGGCGACTTTGTCACATCAATTATGAGTCATTCGAGGAGTCGAGTTTGTCTTTGTTGGATGTACCACAGTGAGTTCGTCATATGTACCTAAACGATCGCCGACTACGTGTTCTTCTAGTAGTTTAAACGTGAGCCTGGCTAGATCCACTCCTTCTAGGAGTTTGTACACGAACCCGACTAGGAGCCACACAGTGTAAAACCCAAAGGCTTCTCCAACAGTCACTCCTATGAAATCACAGCGCCGAATCGTACGACTATGCAGTCCGAGCAGGGTGCCGACTGCGAATCCTACTAATGAGGACAGAGGACGGACAACCGCCGATCAACCAACTACCATCCTCAATACCGTGCCGACCGATTCACCGACTACCAGTCCCACTGCCGGCCGATCAGTTTTTCACTCGGCAACGCTGAGCGGCAGCAGGAAGGAGGAGGAAGTGACAGCAATCGTGTACTGTAGGGACGTGGCGTTTAAGAGACACGTCGGTAAACAACAAACAGTGACACACTCGAAAGAGCCTGCTTCCTGTTAATAACAATAACAACACGGAACAGCGAGGCACTCATAACCCTAAACCTAACGGAACAACGAAGCACTCAAAGATGGAGAGGGTCTGCATGATGCACGGAGTTGGTGCTTCCTGACAAACATTTAAATGATGAATAAATAAAATGAGAGGTCATGCTACCGACGACATATGTTAATTTTGTGTGATATGACGGAAACTGACGGTCAATGACAGACTTTGCAAAGCGTAATATTTTATGTTTTTGTATCAACAGTACCGATACCTACGTAGACAACTTACAGTTGTACATACGGGTTCCTACGTAATACTCCCGCATTCCCAGTAATAGGTAAGCTAGCTCTATTTGTACTAGACTACAACTACTGTATAGTAAACTAAGTACAAGTACTTACAGTTGTAAATACGAGTTCCTACGTAGGACTCCTCCTTTCCCAGTAATAGGTAAGCTAGCTCTATTTGCACTACAACTATGAGACTAAGTACAAGTACTCAAGTATTCTACGTACATTTCCTTCCTGTTTGTTATGTCTCCACATGCGTGAAATATAGTACAATAGTGTACGTACAGCAAAATTTATCGAGTGTGAGGTTTTGCCCAGAAAATACTGGTAACCCATCCCTGTCGTAAGAATGTCAACGATGACTTTAGAGTGAAGGGTGGATTCGCACAGACCCTGTCTCTTTGTATGCATTGTCATCTACGAGTAGTAGCGTAGATACTTGCACCAGTTGTACGAGAGTTATACCTACGGTACTTGAGGCAATGACACGTAACAAACAGGTGTCATAATTCGGTCCACGCCAGACCTGATGAAATCAACTATGTGCTATATGAACCCTCGCAGGTACTAAGAATGACTTGTACACCACTTTTAGCTATAACGCACTACTTTTGCAGACATGAGCATTCATACTCTTATTACTCTACTTCTTCTGTCAGTACGTACACAAATGGGGAGGATGTTGGAGCGTTTTTTGTGCAGTTTATTCAACTACAAATTATAATCATGGCTTTTTCAATTCCCTCGAGCTTTCTGTGATCTCTATTGGACTGCTTCTTATGATAGATATTACCCTTTATCTTAGAATTATATGTTACTTGAAAATAACTGTTGGTTATATCCCACGATGGTAGATGCCCTCGAAATTCTCTGGACAAACCAAACCTCTCCAGACTAAAATGTGGAGATGAATATTTTGTTCAAATTTCAAGAGAAAGTTCTGTTTTACTGATACTAGTTGAACAGTGAGTACAAAACATACATTAACTACGAGAAATATAGGTTCATAATTTCCTTTGTAGAAAGGAAATAGGAAGTTTGATAATATACTTAGTGAAGATTGCGATACTGCTCACAGTAGCGTGACGATTCATGTAAGTACGTACCATTTCTCATATAATCAACTTTCATTACATAAGCGTTCTTTAATATATTCATATCCTACACTCGTCACAACTAAACAATGAACGCGTATTTTGGAAGTCAATATAAATATAATGCGATCATCTGTGTGTATGTCTGTCTGTCTGTCTGTATATCTCTGTGTGTGTGTGTCTGTGTCATTTCGCGCGCCCCCCTTGCAGCGCACAATTTTTTTAACCTACCAGTAG
>JALLOR010000083.1:0-13732 GCA_036939395.1 Porosira glacialis
AACAAAACTGATCAAAACTCACCAAAAATGCAGATTTTACTTTTGATTTTGTCTAACATAGAATGCGGCCTAAGACCCAAGTTTTGATATCATGCATCACTACCCCTTCAATATTGATGTAATTAAGAGCCGTGTTCATGTCCCTTGATATTCCTTTTGAAAACATGCGCAGCTAGTTGGAAGTGTACGTTTTAAATGTATCATTCTGCCATTGTCCCATCTTCTGAATGTTGTGATCGGATTATCCATGCAGGTGCAGGGCATTTGCTCCACCAATTCAACATGAGTGTTTATCGATATCAAAAATGAAATATTCCTTTTTTCTCTGGTTAGAAGAGTCACAACACGATCCACTTTGTTGCCACACTCATGTTGGTTATCATTGCAGAAGTTGCCTACCATTGTCAATGCTACCTACATATGACTGAAGCCAATACCACAGTTGCCATTTCTATTGCCGCCCGTGGTTCTGTTTCCTATGATCAGTTGATTTTCTGTACTCTTTATGCACATGTCGATGGTACCACTGTCACTGTTGCCACTGTCGCTGTTGCCAGCCATTATCACCATAGCCTTGGGTGCCGCTACCACTGTCTGAATTGCCACTGTTGACACTGCAGATATGTTGACATATCTGGTTATGCGGTCACCATTGCTGATGTCCATATCCGATGCTTTCTACATATCAGGTCTGCTGTTTCCTTACTGCTCTATTGTGACTGCCACTGTTCCCATCACCATTGCCAATGCCACTTTTGATTCAGAGTGTTTCATTTGTACTGGCAAAGGTGAATCCATGCCACCCTAGTCTATCTGAGAATTTGTGAATCCAATCTTTGTGAGCAGCAGACTTTAAACCATGCTGGGATCAACCCCCATGTCCCATTCTTGAGTGCAGGTTAGGTGAGCATGATGTCCTAGGCAGGTTGTAACAAATTGTTCAATTCACCAATATGTACCAAGGATCTTGCCTTCTCTGCCACTATAGATCGTGTCCTGCATCACCACTTTTAATCATGTAACGCCGCCACCGTCAATCATGTCCCACCGCCGCTACTATTGGACCTACCATAGATCGTTTCCCGCATCACCACTTTAAATTATGTACCACCACTACCAGCAGAGAATGTTCTCACCATCACAGGTGTTGATCGTATCCTGTCACTTCCATCATCGGCCCTTGCATGTTGTTCATCGTTGCAGGTTGTAATTTACCCCAAATTTATCCTAGACTAACACTCGGCTGGTCATGCTTCTCTTTGCCCCTCTCTTCTCTTTGTAATGCGTCCCATGTACCTCAGAATAAGGTAGGTACCAGTATTTGGTGTTGGGGTCATTTTTTTCCTCGAAAGAATACCTTGCAGTCCTTGGCGATATAAGCCTTGCCAGGCAGCAGGAGTTAATCCAAAATGATACCTTGCAGTTCTTGGCATTCTAAGCCTTGCCGGGCAGCAGGAACCAATTTGAAAGGATACCTTGCAGTCATTGTTGTTCTATGCCTTATCGGGCAGCACAAAAAAATCCAAAAGAACACCTTGTCATCCTCGGTAGTCTAAGCCTTGTCGGGCAGCAGGAATGAATTCGAAAGAATAACTTGCAGTCCTTGACGATCTAAGCCTCACTGGGCAGTAGGAACAAATCCAAAAGAATACCTTGCAGTCCATGGTGGTCTAAGCATTGCCGGGCAGCAGGAACGAATATGCAAGAATACCTTGCAGTCCTCAGCGGTCTAAGCCTCACCGGTCAGCAGGAACAAACTTGAAATAATAACCTTCAGTCATCGGTTGTATAAGCCTTGCCGGGCAGCATGAACAAATCCAAATGACTACATTGCAGTCCTTGGTGGTCTAAGCATCAACGGGCATCAGGAATTAATCTGCAGACAACGTTGCATTCTTCAGCAGTATAAGCCATGTCGGGCAGCAGGAACCAATTCGAAATAATACCTTGCAGTCCTCAGCGGTATAAGCTTCACTGGGAAGCATGAATGAATATGCATACTACTTGCACCTTGCAGTCCTCGGCAGTCTAAGCCTTGCCATGCAGCTGTAATGAATTTGGAAGAATACCTTGCAGTTTTCTGCAGTCTAAGCCTTGCTGGGCAGCAAGATAATCGACTTTGTCATTGATGGAAGACAAATAAGAATGAGAATTTTGTACAAGCTCAAGTGCCTTGTTTGAAATTTGGCCGTGCAAATGAAAAGAGCTGTATGCAGGATTTTTGAATGCGGCATATATATAACCTTCCAAATGAGTTATGGGCCTCAGATGTTGCTTACTTGATCACAAAAGTGCTCGGGTGCAAAGACCCTGATCTGAGGGTCTGTGATGACAGTTGTTTGAAATAGATACACTTGTTCGAAATTTTGGATTTTTTATTATTATTGGGATTTACAAATCTTTGGGCAAAAATTTGTAAACTATTTTTTAAAACAAAAGTTGAAAGGATGAATGTGGCCAATTTTCACTTTTGGATTTATTTATTGTTCAACTTTTTGAATTATAATATACGCAGGACACTGTATTTAAGCCAGTAGCCTGCACATCAAAAGCCGACAAGCAAAACTCACTCAAAAATACAAAAATCTTATGGCACCTAGGGGTATTTTTGTGATGATTCTGCCTTGATCCCTCGTCGACAATAAAAATTTGGGGTACCAGAAAACCACTTACTTTAGGTGTTCCTTTTTGTAGGTCAGTTTTATATATATTTTACATATTAAGTACAAGTCTTGTTGACGTAGGATCGAAAGTAAATTAAAAAGTAGTCCAGGTAAAATTTCTTTGGTTTAGCCTGCAATTGAAGTTAAGGATGTCGTCTTTTCATTTGAAAGTTGGCTTTAAGAATCCGGAAAAAATTACCATTGTTAGCAACAAAAATACTAGCAACAAAAAAAAGTATGTTCCTGTGCGTATTCAAGTAAGTTGCGACTACTGTATCTTAACTTCAATTGCAGGCTAAACCATAGACATTTACCCGGACTAATTTTTAATTTATATTCAGTTTGATGTAATAAATATATATACTTAGTAGGTTATTTTACAACAAAGTTGACTTCTGAAAAGGGGACACCTCTGAGAAGTGACCTTCTTGTACCCCCACTACCTTGTTTTTTACGTTGGAAATATTCTCCGTCATGACAAACATACCGTACCCCTAGAGTTACTAGAGACTACCTCTAGTAGGAATAATTATGTTTTCGAGTGGAGTGAGTTTTGGTCACCGCATTTCAATGTGCAGGTGAAATACTAATCGCGAAGTTACAGCGTCCTACTTTCAATCAATACACCTACACATATTTTTCAAGTTCAAGTACAGCACACATACAGCAAACAGATAACTACAAGTACACCCAACTAGGTCTACACACAAGCACACTGGGATACAGCCACCCAGTTTAGAGACCATGTGGGATATGAAATGCGTCGCTTCGGCGCTATGCTTCATCGGGAGCTACGCTTTGTTTTTCGTGGACAGCTTTTTAATGTGGCGTAGTCACAATTCCTCCAGTTCGTCCTCTTCCAGTTCGTCCTCTTCCAAGAGCTCTCAAACCCAGAGCGACGGACCTTTAAGTCAGTGGAAGCCTCGTCGCGGTGCAACAGAAACGCGTCTATCCAGTCTGATGCGGCGTTCGAAAACGAAGGCGAGGATAACCACACGTCTGCAGACAGCAGTGCTGTCGAAGGAGAATCCGCGAATGGCGTGATCACCGAGACCTCAGAGACCTCGTTGTCCACGCACACCTTCTCCAAGTCCGCTACGGCATCTTCGTTGGGTTGATCTCCCTCCTCAACTTCCTTGCAGTCGTTCTATGCTTCATGCAATGGAGAGTATTCGGCAGGATGGCAATTGTATTGAAGCTATTGGGTGGCGTGCTGCTGCCGATATGGCTGCTTTGTTTGGGACGTCAGCTTCCAATGGCAACGGAGCGGTTTGAACGGGCGGAGCGGCGGCGCTCCGTGTTGCTCGTTTCTTCCAGCAAGGAAGAGACGGTAGGGTTGATGCCCATGGGGGGCGAATTGGAGATGTCGTGAGTGTCGTTGTTGGAGGGATTGTATAGAACTGTCGTTATCTTCGTGTTGGTGTTAGGCCCTTCTCGGAAGTAGGGTACCTGGTAGAGCGGCGTCGGGCCATCAGTTGCCGGCGTGTTTAGTTGGGTTGACGCAGAAACCTCTTGTTGGATAGACGGCACGAGACAAGCTAATTTAATTTTATGATCTGGCTTGTTTAAAAATCATTCTGGCGCTGTGATGGCGGCACAATACCTTACTTATATTAGCACTGCAAATGTAGAGATGCTACATTTCATCAGATGGACCCAAATCTTTTAGACTACAATTAGTTAGTATAGAATTTTGTAAATGTGTGGCTGAAAACGTTTTCATTTACATTGAAATCGATTAAAAACATGTACTTCAGTCTAAACTTAGGGAGTATTTAGGTATTGACACAAAGAAACATTTCTTTAAAACAAAGGATCAAGAAACCGAAACATGCCAATATGCTATCATAGAAAATGCACGATGTGGTGGTAAGTGTATGAAGCCAGTCTCCAGAGGGTATTAGTATCAAGTTCCAGTGACAAGTTGGTGGTGCAATTGGTTCTTCTTGGAGGTCTGAGAGGGTTCTATGCTTTAATGAGCAGTGTGGTGAGGGATGTATCGATGTCATTAAGGGCCAATGTGTCCTGACTTGTGGCTTCTCCGGCGGTCCTCATATTGGACACCAGAGCTTCGAGTGTGGTGTCTAGGTGTAGACTCTCCACACTGCAGGTGGCACTTTCAAATAATGTTTCAACCAGCCCGGGGTCATTGGATTGGAGGAGACGAAGTCATCAATTCACTACCATTTGTGTTGTGGTGTCAAAGAAGCGGTGAGCATCGAAATCAAGGAAAATTGGGTGGTGGTCACTGAGGAAGATATAATTGTAGGATCACATTGAGGAGAGGAGGATGACATTCTTGTTTACCGATCAAGCTGTTGCGTAGATCTGGTCAATGCGATGACTTCCCCAGTCGAAAGTTGAAGGAAAGGGGCCTGCATTCATTTCCTCGTGTGTGTCAACGAGAATACACTCCGCCAGCATGCATTGGATAGTTCCTTTTACCTAAGGGTCACCTTCCGCCACCCCGTTGCAGTTGCCGCCGATGATAAAATCGTGGTCTAGTTGGGATTTCACAAATTTTGCAACATCGAAAAGAACACTCATTACTTCACACAATCAAAATAGAATTTTCCAGGAGGATATCTTGGGAGTTGGGTACCCACAGAGGCGGTGACATCTCCTGCATCCATCATGGATGGAGGCCTCCTTAAATGGCACTATATACATGTATGGTAACGACTTAAAACACTTACATTTGCTTTGCTCCTCCATCCACAAATGGCCTGGTGAATAGACCAAACATGTTATGCATTGTTGCTCTATCATTGCCCTCTTAATGTCACTCAATCACTTTACCTTTAACGAACGTTTTCCATTTGTCATCTGCCTCAGCCACATATTCCTCCTCTGTTTCCACATCTATTGAGTCTTTCCCGACATTCAACGTCACTTTCACCATGCTTGTGCGGTGTGCAATTGACACTGTCGATGTCACCGTCTGAACGATCGGTAAAAATGTAACTCAATGCCGATTCAAATCGATTTCCGGATTGATGAATGCCGGCACTCCTTTGTCAATGACGAGGTCGTAAATGGTGATGTAGCCGAAGGCGTCACGGTCACGAAGATTTCCATTGATGACATCAAGTGATTCAGTGGTGCCAATCATGTGATTCACTACATACAGGTAGCACCACCGGGGTGTAGCCATGGATGTGGGGACAACGCCCGGTGCTTCTGGATTCTTGGTGATCATTTTGAAGGCTGTTCCAAGGACGCCGCTCACAATGGTTCCGCTCTCAAGCATCATCTTGGCCTGCAATGCCTTCAGCAGAGGGTAGGATAAGAGGGTTAAGATCCCGAACCTTTTCAAGCCAAGGGAGACCATGAGATGACACTGAGGTGGCGAGCCCGGTTCTCACCTTCCTTCAAGCATCACCAATCGAGATCGCTCCCACCACTCCTCCACTAGATCGTCTGTCCGTCCCATCAAATACACCACGTACCGCGGCATATTCCCGCTGCCGCTGAGCTGCACCTGCGACAAATCTTCCCCACTAATGGTCATGGTGATCATGGTGGGAGATGATTTACTGTAAGTTCGGTGATTGGTGGGATCCAGGGCGGACATGCTATTGGCCACGATGGTGGATCCGCATTAGCTTTCGTGGAAGACCACGCCAAACAGTTCCAACACCTTGGCGACCAAGTTTTGTTCTCGTTAAGCGGTTGTGTGAGGTCAATGACTTCCTTCAGATTAGTTGTCGCAGCCTCCCAACCTGCTCTGATGAGATAGACATTGAGTAAAAACACATTTAGAATTACTTACTAATTACTGGTAGTACTTACTCAAGGTACAGTATGGTCATATGATACTCTCTAAAACTGTTCGAAAATTTTCTACGTTCTTTAAGCGTATGTAGATTTTTTGTTTGTGATTTTTCCTTCTGTACAGTACTAATGTACCTAAATTTTTCTTTACATATGTAAGTAAAAGAGGTAGATATTAATACTACAAGCACTAGCAAAAATTATACAACATTATTTTATATACATGATCTAGGGTACATATGTACAGTGTACCTCCCTTATACTGCATGTTACTGTACCTGATCAACAACTAAGCATGTCTTCTCCCATTGCAGCTCACCATACACTTGTATTTTAATAAAATGCATCGTACCTGTAATAATACGTTCAACTGTTAACTCAATTTGATTATGGATCTAATATTATGTATTTAATATTAATATTAATATTAATATTAATATTAATATTAAATACATAATATTAGATCCATAATCAAATTGAGTTAACAGTTGAACGTATTATTACAGGTACGATGCATTTTATTAAAATACAAGTGTATGGTGAGCTGCAATGGGAGAAGACATGCTTAGTTGTTGATCAGGTACAGTAACATGCAGTATAAGGGAGGTACACTGTACATATGTACCCTAGATCATGTATATAAAATAATGTTGTATAATTTTTGCTAGTGCTTGTAGTATTAATATCTACCTCTTTTACTTACATATGTAAAGAAAAATTTAGGTACATTAGTACTGTACAGAAGGAAAAATCACAAACAAAAAATCTACATACGCTTAAAGAACGTAGAAAATTTTCGAACAGTTTTAGAGAGTATCATATGACCATACTGTACCTTGAGTAAGTACTACCAGTAATTAGTAAGTAATTCTAAATGTGTTTTTACTCAATGTCTATCTCATCAGAGCAGGTTGGGAGGCTGCGACAACTAATCTGAAGGAAGTCATTGACCTCACACAACCGCTTAACGAGAACAAAACTTGGTCGCCAAGGTGTTGGAACTGTTTGGCGTGGTCTTCCACGAAAGCTAATGCGGATCCACCATCGTGGCCAATAGCATGTCCGCCCTGGATCCCACCAATCACCGAACTTACAGTAAATCATCTCCCACCATGATCACCATGACCATTAGTGGGGAAGATTTGTCGCAGGTGCAGCTCAGCGGCAGCGGGAATATGCCGCGGTACGTGGTGTATTTGATGGGACGGACAGACGATCTAGTGGAGGAGTGGTGGGAGCGATCTCGATTGGTGATGCTTGAAGGAAGGTGAGAACCGGGCTCGCCACCTCAGTGTCATCTCATGGTCTCCCTTGGCTTGAAAAGGTTCGGGATCTTAACCCTCTTATCCTACCCTCTGCTGAAGGCATTGCAGGCCAAGATGATGCTTGAGAGCGGAACCATTGTGAGCGGCGTCCTTGGAACAGCCTTCAAAATGATCACCAAGAATCCAGAAGCACCGGGCGTTGTCCCCACATCCATGGCTACACCCCGGTGGTGCTACCTGTATGTAGTGAATCACATGATTGGCACCACTGAATCACTTGATGTCATCAATGGAAATCTTCGTGACCGTGACGCCTTCGGCTACATCACCATTTACGACCTCGTCATTGACAAAGGAGTGCCGGCATTCATCAATCCGGAAATCGATTTGAATCGGCATTGAGTTACATTTTTACCGATCGTTCAGACGGTGACATCGACAGTGTCAATTGCACACCGCACAAGCATGGTGAAAGTGACGTTGAATGTCGGGAAAGACTCAATAGATGTGGAAACAGAGGAGGAATATGTGGCTGAGGCAGATGACAAATGGAAAACGTTCGTTAAAGGTAAAGTGATTGAGTGACATTAAGAGGGCAATGATAGAGCAACAATGCATAACATGTTTGGTCTATTCACCAGGCCATTTGTGGATGGAGGAGCAAAGCAAATGTAAGTGTTTTAAGTCGTTACCATACATGTATATAGTGCCATTTAAGGAGGCCTCCATCCATGATGGATGCAGGAGATGTCACCGCCTCTGTGGGTACCCAACTCCCAAGATATCCTCCTGGAAAATTCTATTTTGATTGTGTGAAGTAATGAGTGTTCTTTTCGATGTTGCAAAATTTGTGAAATCCCAACTAGACCACGATTTTATCATCGGCGGCAACTGCAACGGGGTGGCGGAAGGTGACCCTTAGGTAAAAGGAACTATCCAATGCATGCTGGCGGAGTGTATTCTCGTTGACACACACGAGGAAATGAATGCAGGCCCCTTTCCTTCAACTTTCGACTGGGGAAGTCATCGCATTGACCAGATCTACGCAACAGCTTGATCGGTAAACAAGAATGTCATCCTCCTCTCCTCAATGTGATCCTACAATTATATCTTCCTCAGTGACCACCACCCAATTTTCCTTGATTTCGATGCTCACCGCTTCTTTGACACCACAACACAAATGGTAGTGAATTGATGACTTCGTCTCCTCCAATCCAATGACCCCGGGCTGGTTGAAACATTATTTGAAAGTGCCACCTGCAGTGTGGAGAGTCTACACCTAGACACCACACTCGAAGCTCTGGTGTCCAATATGAGGACCGCCGGAGAAGCCACAAGTCAGGACACATTGGCCCTTAATGACATCGATACATCCCTCACCACACTGCTCATTAAAGCATAGAACCCTCTCAGACCTCCAAGAAGAACCAATTGCACCACCAACTTGTCACTGGAACTTGATACTAATACCCTCTGGAGACTGGCTTCATACACTTACCACCACATCGTGCATTTTCTATGATAGCATATTGGCATGTTTCGGTTTCTTGATCCTTTGTTTTAAAGAAATGTTTCTTTGTGTCAATACCTAAATACTCCCTAAGTTTAGACTGAAGTACATGTTTTTAATCGATTTCAATGTAAATGAAAACGTTTTCAGCCACACATTTACAAAATTCTATACTAACTAATTGTAGTCTAAAAGATTTGGGTCCATCTGATGAAATGTAGCATCTCTACATTTGCAGTGCTAATATAAGTAAGGTATTGTGCCGCCATCACAGCGCCAGAATGATTTTTAAACAAGCCAGATCATAAAATTAAATTAGCTTGTCTCGTGCCGTCTATCCAACAAGAGGTTTCTGCGTCAACCCAACTAAACACGCCGGCAACTGATGGCCCGACGCCGCTCTACCAGGTACCCTACTTCCGAGAAGGGCCTAACACCAACACGAAGATAACGACAGTTCTATACAATCCCTCCAACAACGACACTCACGACATCTCCAATTCGCCCCCCATGGGCATCAACCCTACCGTCTCTTCCTTGCTGGAAGAAACGAGCAACACGGAGCGCCGCCGCTCCGCCCGTTCAAACCGCTCCGTTGCCATTGGAAGCTGACGTCCCAAACAAAGCAGCCATATCGGCAGCAGCACGCCACCCAATAGCTTCAATACAATTGCCATCCTGCCGAATACTCTCCATTGCATGAAGCATAGAACGACTGCAAGGAAGTTGAGGAGGGAGATCAACCCAACGAAGATGCCGTAGCGGACTTGGAGAAGGTGTGCGTGGACAACGAGGTCTCTGAGGTCTCGGTGATCACGCCATTCGCGGATTCTCCTTCGACAGCACTGCTGTCTGCAGACGTGTGGTTATCCTCGCCTTCGTTTTCGAACGCCGCATCAGACTGGATAGACGCGTTTCTGTTGCACCGCGACGAGGCTTCCACTGACTTAAAGGTCCGTCGCTCTGGGTTTGAGAGCTCTTGGAAGAGGACGAACTGGAAGAGGACGAACTGGAGGAATTGTGACTACGCCACATTAAAAAGCTGTCCACGAAAAACAAAGCGTAGCTCCCGATGAAGCATAGCGCCGAAGCGACGCATTTCATATCCCACATGGTCTCTAAACTGGGTGGCTGTATCCCAGTGTGCTTGTGTGTAGACCTAGTTGGGTGTACTTGTAGTTATCTGTTTGCTGTATGTGTGCTGTACTTGAACTTGAAAAATATGTGTAGGTGTATTGATTGAAAGTAGGACGCTGTAACTTCGCGATTAGTATTTCACCTGCACATTGAAATGCGGTGACCAAAACTCACTCCACTCGAAAACATAATTATTCCTACTAGAGGTAGTCTCTAGTAACTCTAGGGGTACGGTATGTTTGTCATGACGGAGAATATTTCCAACGTAAAAAACAAGGTAGTGGGGGTACAAGAAGGTCACTTCTCAGAGGTGTCCCCTTTTCAGAAGTCAACTTTGTTGTAAAATAACCTACTAAGTATATATATTTATTACATCAAACTGAATATAAATTAAAAATTAGTCCGGGTAAATGTCTATGGTTTAGCCTGCAATTGAAGTTAAGATACAGTAGTCGCAACTTACTTGAATACGCACAGGAACATACTTTTTTTTGTTGCTAGTATTTTTGTTGCTAACAATGGTAATTTTTTCCGGATTCTTAAAGCCAACTTTCAAATGAAAAGACGACATCCTTAACTTCAATTGCAGGCTAAACCAAAGAAATTTTACCTGGACTACTTTTTAATTTACTTTCGATCCTACGTCAACAAGACTTGTACTTAATATGTAAAATATATATAAAACTGACCTACAAAAAGGAACACCTAAAGTAAGTGGTTTTCTGGTACCCCAAATTTTTATTGTCGACGAGGGATCAAGGCAGAATCATCACAAAAATACCCCTAGGTGCCATAAGATTTTTGTATTTTTGAGTGAGTTTTGCTTGTCGGCTTTTGATGTGCAGGCTACTGGCTTAAATACAGTGTCCTGCGTATATTATAATTCAAAAAGTTGAACAATAAATAAATCCAAAAGTGAAAATTGGCCACATTCATCCTTTCAACTTTTGTTTTAAAAAATAGTTTACAAATTTTTGCCCAAAGATTTGTAAATCCCAATAATAATAAAAAATCCAAAATTTCGAACAAGTGTATCTATTTCAAACAACTGTCATCACAGACCCTCAGATCAGGGTCTTTGCACCCGAGCACTTTTGTGATCAAGTAAGCAACATCTGAGGCCCATAACTCATTTGGAAGGTTATATATATGCCGCATTCAAAAATCCTGCATACAGCTCTTTTCATTTGCACGGCCAAATTTCAAACAAGGCACTTGAGCTTGTACAAAATTCTCATTCTTATTTGTCTTCCATCAATGACAAAGTCGATTATCTTGCTGCCCAGCAAGGCTTAGACTGCAGAAAACTGCAAGGTATTCTTCCAAATTCATTACAGCTGCATGGCAAGGCTTAGACTGCCGAGGACTGCAAGGTGCAAGTAGTATGCATATTCATTCATGCTTCCCAGTGAAGCTTATACCGCTGAGGACTGCAAGGTATTATTTCGAATTGGTTCCTGCTGCCCGACATGGCTTATACTGCTGAAGAATGCAACGTTGTCTGCAGATTAATTCCTGATGCCCGTTGATGCTTAGACCACCAAGGAC
The DNA here is from genome assembly GCA_036939395.1 of Porosira glacialis. Classification (NCBI taxonomy): domain Eukaryota; phylum Bacillariophyta; class Thalassiosirophyceae; order Thalassiosirales; family Thalassiosiraceae; genus Porosira; species Porosira glacialis. The sequence goes on from JALLOR010000083.1 coordinate 11,898, forward strand.
TGCAATGTAGTCATTTGGATTTGTTCATGCTGCCCGGCAAGGCTTATACAACCGATGACTGAAGGTTATTATTTCAAGTTTGTTCCTGCTGACCGGTGAGGCTTAGACCGCTGAGGACTGCAAGGTATTCTTGCATATTCGTTCCTGCTGCCCGGCAATGCTTAGACCACCATGGACTGCAAGGTATTCTTTTGGATTTGTTCCTACTGCCCAGTGAGGCTTAGATCGTCAAGGACTGCAAGTTATTCTTTCGAATTCATTCCTGCTGCCCGACAAGGCTTAGACTACCGAGGATGACAAGGTGTTCTTTTGGATTTTTTTGTGCTGCCCGATAAGGCATAGAACAACAATGACTGCAAGGTATCCTTTCAAATTGGTTCCTGCTGCCCGGCAAGGCTTAGAATGCCAAGAACTGCAAGGTATCATTTTGGATTAACTCCTGCTGCCTGGCAAGGCTTATATCGCCAAGGACTGCAAGGTATTCTTTCGAGGAAAAAAATGACCCCAACACCAAATACTGGTACCTACCTTATTCTGAGGTACATGGGACGCATTACAAAGAGAAGAGAGGGGCAAAGAGAAGCATGACCAGCCGAGTGTTAGTCTAGGATAAATTTGGGGTAAATTACAACCTGCAACGATGAACAACATGCAAGGGCCGATGATGGAAGTGACAGGATACGATCAACACCTGTGATGGTGAGAACATTCTCTGCTGGTAGTGGTGGTACATAATTTAAAGTGGTGATGCGGGAAACGATCTATGGTAGGTCCAATAGTAGCGGCGGTGGGACATGATTGACGGTGGCGGCGTTACATGATTAAAAGTGGTGATGCAGGACACGATCTATAGTGGCAGAGAAGGCAAGATCCTTGGTACATATTGGTGAATTGAACAATTTGTTACAACCTGCCTAGGACATCATGCTCACCTAACCTGCACTCAAGAATGGGACATGGGGGTTGATCCCAGCATGGTTTAAAGTCTGCTGCTCACAAAGATTGGATTCACAAATTCTCAGATAGACTAGGGTGGCATGGATTCACCTTTGCCAGTACAAATGAAACACTCTGAATCAAAAGTGGCATTGGCAATGGTGATGGGAACAGTGGCAGTCACAATAGAGCAGTAAGGAAACAGCAGACCTGATATGTAGAAAGCATCGGATATGGACATCAGCAATGGTGACCGCATAACCAGATATGTCAACATATCTGCAGTGTCAACAGTGGCAATTCAGACAGTGGTAGCGGCACCCAAGGCTATGGTGATAATGGCTGGCAACAGCGACAGTGGCAACAGTGACAGTGGTACCATCGACATGTGCATAAAGAGTACAGAAAATCAACTGATCATAGGAAACAGAACCACGGGCGGCAATAGAAATGGCAACTGTGGTATTGGCTTCAGTCATATGTAGGTAGCATTGACAATGGTAGGCAACTTCTGCAATGATAACCAACATGAGTGTGGCAACAAAGTGGATCGTGTTGTGACTCTTCTAACCAGAGAAAAAAGGAATATTTCATTTTTGATATCGATAAACACTCATGTTGAATTGGTGGAGCAAATGCCCTGCACCTGCATGGATAATCCGATCACAACATTCAGAAGATGGGACAATGGCAGAATGATACATTTAAAACGTACACTTCCAACTAGCTGCGCATGTTTTCAAAAGGAATATCAAGGGACATGAACACGGCTCTTAATTACATCAATATTGAAGGGGTAGTGATGCATGATATCAAAACTTGGGTCTTAGGCCGCATTCTATGTTAGACAAAATCAAAAGTAAAATCTGCATTTTTGGTGAGTTTTGATCAGTTTTGTT
>JALLOR010000086.1:0-14704 GCA_036939395.1 Porosira glacialis
AAGGACAATATTTGCAATGGGAAGGTGATAACATTGTATAACGATCAATCGTGATTGATACCATACGCCGTTGATAAATAACTCTTCGCTATTTATTCACGTCGCCAAATCTAATAATAATAATCGATGTTTAATATAAATTGAAAACTATGCACAAATATTACATAAACAATCCTATTACTTACAAAGAAACTTGTTTTCCTCTTACCATCTTAACATATTCTTCGGATGCGCGTTTACACCAACGACACCTTGAAAGTCAATTATCTCTTTCAACCGCTGCTCTGCCCGATTGAAAACGAAATGCGAGCCTCTCCATCAAAGGTTAACTCCTCGTATATACAAATTGATTATGTTGTATATTAAAAACTTTACTCTAATTTTCGCATAAGCGATCCTATGAACAAAATGAGTTATAAGTGTTTTACTACACAAGATTTAAAACAAATATATCTTCACTAACAATTAGTCTGAGGCGGTCGCTCTTATTCCCCTTTCTAAACTGTTTACTCTAAACATGGAATTTCGACTAGCTTTGCTAGGCTTTCATTTAGGAGGTCAACAGATTGCCCGTCGCAGCCATTTCTAATATGGCGAGGACCTCGTGTTGGACATGGGTGAGAGCGCTTATAAAAGTGTAACGTCCAGAACGGGCATAGGTTTGAGCTTTATTATAAGCTGTAAAAATGATTTTACATCACTCCGTGGAATTATATGGCTATGCGAGAATTCCGTTCAGGTATAAAACAAATAATTTTAGATCGAGGTCCTGAATCATAGACGTATTGTGCTTACGAGTTACTGGTTTAGATTATGTATACTGATTCTAAGACAAATGCAATCGAGCTAACGCACCGATGTTCGCTAGGGATATATCATTTACCTCAAATACCGGCGAGTTGCCGCCGTAACAAGAAGATCGTGTCAAAAGCAATTTGAACAACCGTTGGTTTTGAAAATGAAGACCCAGCAAAGATAGTGCACGTGGGACATCGATCTTCCCTGGCGCGAAGCAAAACAAGGATGTTATGTCGGCATCTCTTTGATGATGAGGACCATTGTGTAGTCCGAAAGATAGTCGAAGCGCATATAAAAGGAGCTGCACCGGAAATGTAGCCACCAGTGTTGTTGAATCGCCGTAGTCAATAGCTATGTTTAGCGATTCTGTGGTGTCATTCCATTTAAACCCAAGAATATAACCAAGGCATACAATCTTTCGGGCAGAAGATCTTATGTACATAGGAATGCCTGCACTGAGGGCGTCAAGGGCAGAATTACACTGGCGAGACCCGAAAGGAGACTCGCACCAATCTTGTAGTTCTACACATTTGGAAGAAAAACGCCTGGTTTTACAAGAAGTTGTGTGCCAAAAACTAACAGCACAATTTTCCGATGCGTCGAATGATGTAACTCTTATGTCACAGAGTGCAACCACTTTAGGTGAATCTTGAGAATTTCCAATGCTAAATGGGTCATTGGTGTCCCTGTAGTGGTCTTTGAGAATCTTCAGGACAAGACCGGACTTATCTGTCAAGTAACAAGCAGTTGTATGCTCCGATATCCGCCGAATCTTAATCACATATCCTACGACATCAACCTCTTTCTGAGATTGAGTGGAGACCATTTTCTTTGCCAAAATATGGATTCGAATGAGTGATTGAGATGATCGCTCCTGATATCCAGATAAATGCAGCTGGGTTGATTGATGTGGAAGTTGTTCCATTCGTGTGTCGGCTTTCGCCGTCAGCTGTAATAAGCCACTATTTTGTTCTGACTTAACCGTCAAGTCTTTCATTCTATGCACAGACCCTTCCCTCGCAAGATCAAATTGTTCATCCGAAACCGACCAAATCGTAAGGACTGCCGAGACTGAATTCATCATCTTCGTGTCTTTGTCTGAACGAAAACTTTTGACCAACAGTTTGACATAAGGGACACTTGTCCTTTCAGAAAAAGATTCGTCTTGCCTTGAAGATTCGACCCTTACGTCATAGAGGATGTGAAAGAAAGACATTCATCTGAGAGCCGCGAGAATAACATAAGACACACACTGGAAGTGGAAGGGTAAGGGTACGTACGACTTCAGAATCATCCCCTGCAAAAGAGCAGCCCGTCTTTGATTCCAAGAATCAACAGCCTTTCTCTCGCTGGCCCCAAGGTTTTCATAGTATTCTTCTGGACAGTTATGTGAATTCATGTTAATCCATTCCAAGGCTTTCAAGTGGGAGTGGCAGGTGAACGTAAAACAAGGAGCGAAACAGTAAATAAAATCAGAAGCATAATCGTTAACGTTAAGAAGATAGAAATGAGCTTGAACTCCGGAAGTGGCGAGAATACCAGACAGGAACACATCACGAATAATATAACAGTAAGCATAACAAAATTGGGTGTCTTGTAAAGCGGGACTTACGAGCATCTTCGTCGATCTCCTTAGAGGATGCCAGAGTGGCAGTACGGATATTAAAGAAAAATGGTGAATTTCTGTTTAGAGCCAACATGGCATAGAGTCAAACCGCAAAGAAAAGTAAAGTAATTCTCACCTTTGCAAACACTCTATTCGTGTTTCAGCGTGTTTCTCACTTGCACGTTGGAATGCTGTTTCATGCTCAATTAATTGGGCCACCTCCTCAGCTTCCGTGAGATGACTCATGATATCATTCTGATTTTCTAGATACATTCGAGGGTACCTTTTGCAAATAAAAATATCACAAAGGGGGACAGGACCTCCGCCAGGAATGATATCACTAAGGGATTTGACGAGAAAAGAACTTCCATGAGACCTGGTCGTAAGAAATCCTAGCTTCGCATTCCAACGTGCCAACCTTGTAAAGTTTGCGGTGTTTCTCAAAGAGATGGGACACGCTATCCAGAGGATCAACACCCTCATCTGAACCAAGCAGTTGCGCATTGCAGATGTATATTTTCGAAACAACTTTTATTTTGCCGCTTGCAATATGGCCAACAAGAATATCGTCTAATACAGCAGGCAAGGAATACCAGCCATCAGTCAATTCAAGTCAAACTTCAACAGAAGACTTCTCCCTTTGACGTTCACCAGCGGCGCCGGTAGGTTTAGACCGAAAACGAAGAATTTGGCTCACGCACAGAATAATCATTCCGCTAGCAGAAACGTCGCGGTTTAAGATCTTCCGCACAGTAGGCCGCTCGGCCCCGCGAAGTTCCTTATTATACCTGGCCTTGAGTTGATTCAGAACTGCGTCAAAAGTCAACAGTTTGCCACCGAGATGCTCTGGAAAACGGCGCTCAAGCGATGCAAGTTTCCACACAATCCATCTGAAGTGATTTTGGATCCATTTATGGGTAAAGAGTGACTCGTCACATCCTTCCTGGATAAGCCAAGTGCTAATATGTGACACGTTGCCAACATGTTTGCCGCTTGGAATATCTCTTTGGCCGAGAAAGAACGAAGGCAGCCTAGTGACCTCGCTGAATCTGAGCTTGGTAGCATTGAGACTGTCAACCTCCACGGTCACTCTTTCCACACCATACAAGAGGGCCGTTTCGCAGGAATCTTGCATTGAGCCATGGCGGGTAGCAAATTGGTGAAGGGTTATTCTTTTCGAAGGTTCTGTTTCCCCTTCTGTGTTTGAGAAAAGTCGCTTCGATTTCATTGTTGATCGTGGAGTATTCGTTACACCATTGATAAGTTGAAAAGCTTCAGATGTACTTTCCCTGCAAGTTTCGGATGGAACGCTAGAGGGACGACTCGGAAAATGTGGTGTTGCAATCTCACAGTTAAAGGTGGCAACATGAGGACTCTTAGTGCCCACCCCTTCTGGCACATTATAGGTTCGACTATCTGGCTCACACGACTTCACTGTTAGAGAACGCTTCTCGTTTGTAACCACATTTGAAATATTTGAGTGCATCTTATAATGTGACATCGGTTTCGAGGATCCAGTCGAAAAAGGGGGTGATGTGGCCTGTCCGTCAGAACTTGTACGTGATACTTGTGCTAAAGCTTGATGCCGGCACCCTGTTTCAACGTGAGCGATTCTAGTGCAACGTGACGACTGGTCAGGGTCATCATTATATATTGATGTGCCTCCATTCTCAATCGACCCGTTTTTCAAACCAGAAGTGACATCGCATTTTGACCTGCCTGAGGAAGTTGAACCAGAAAAACTTGCTTTGCTGGTAGCCTTTGTACTGCAAGAATCCTCGTAGGCGGAAGACGGCGCAGAAGAATAGCCTTCGCCATTTGACTGGCCATGACCTTCACCAAACATCTCACTACGAGTCCTTCCTCTTCGTAGGAACGAACGACGTCGTCGATTCAAACCAGGTACGGAACCCGGAGCCGAAACCGGAGCACCTCCAAAGGAGGTTCCGGTGTGAAAGCCCTGACCGCTGCCGGCATCGCGTGGAGGCAGTTTNTCCGATACGGCGATTTTGGAACCCGATCCCCCTTTCGCAAAGCCAGAATTTGACCCACTTTTCGTGAAACTAACACAAGGATTTTCGGAGGTTGATGAAGTAATCGACGTGAGCAGAGACGATCCCGTCTGCGCACCATTGTCTGAAGCCCTCGATCTATTCGAGCTATCCGCACCTTCAAATAAACGACTTGCCTTTGCCATGCTCTCGTCTGATATCGCGATTTTAGAACTCGATCCCCCTTTCGTGAAACCAGCGAAGGATAAAGCAGGGATTGATGTAGTGCTTGTATGAACTGGTAGATTACCCGAAGCCGAAGAAGATTCCTTGTGAGTGGCAGGGCCTGCCGAACTCAAACCACAAGCGCTGCCTGCACCTCCAAGTAAACGGCTGGCCTTTGCCAAGCTCTCATCTGATACTGAAATTTTAGAACTTGACCCGCCCTTCGTGAAACCATCAAACTGGTTATTTGACGATGGGGGGATAGAGTCTTGACCACTAGATGTGCGTCGACAAGACACCCTTTGCACAACATTATTTGAAGCTGTGGCTTTATGCGCATTGTCCGCGCCTCCAAGTAGACGACTTGCCTTTGCTAAGCTCTCATCTGATATTGTGATTTTAGAACTTGACCCGCCTTTCGTGAAGCCAACAAATGGCAATCCAGTGGTTGATGCAGTGTTTTCCTGTACTGGTAGATTTTTTGCTGACGAATAAGGATTGACTCGAGCAGCAGGGCCTGCCGAGCTCAACTGACGCACACTACCCGCACCTCCAAGTAAACGGCTTGCCGTTGCCAAGCTCTCATCCGATACGGTGATTTTAGAACTTGACCCGCCTTTAGTAAAACCAACAAAGGAACTATGAGGGGTTGATGAATTAATGTCTTGACAGCTAAATGTGCGTCGAGACGATCCCGTCTGCGCACCATCACCTGGAGCTCTTGCTCTTTTTGCACTGCCTGCACCTACAAGCAAACGGCTTGCTTTTGCCAAGCTCTCGTCTGATACTGCGATTTTAGAACTCGATCCCCCTTTCGTGAAACCAGCGAAGGGTACAACAGGGATTGATGTAGTGCTTGCCTGAACCGGTAGATCACCCGTAGACGAAGAAGATTCCTTGTGAGTGGCATGACCTGCCGAACTCAAACCATGAGGTCTACCCGCGCCTCCAAGCAAGCGGCTGGCCTTCGCCAAGCTCTCATCCGAAATCGCGATTTTAGAACTCGACCCGCCTTTCGTGAAACCAACAAACTGGTTCTTTGTTGTTGAGGTAGTACTTCCTTGACCGCTAGTAGATGAGCACAGAGACGATCCTATTTGCATATTTGCTCTCTGCGCGCCACCCGCGCCTCCAAGCACACGGTTCGCCTTTTCTAAGCTCTCATCTGATACTGTGATTTTAGAACTTGATCCGCCTTTCGTGAAACCAGCGAAGGACAACCCAGTGGAAGCAGTGTTTCTCTGAAATGATGAATTGCCCGTAGACGAAGAAGGACCAATGCAACCAGCATGGCCTGCCGAAATCAAACTACGTGCATTTTTCGCACCTCCAAGTTGACGACTTGCCTTTGCTGAGCTCTCATCTGAAACAAAGGGGTTGTGAGAGGTCAATGAAGTAACTTCTTGACCTTTTGATGTGCATCGAGACGATCCCGTCTGCGCGCCAGCATCTGGAGCTTTTGCTTTAGGCGCACTACCCGATCCTCCGAGCAGACGGCTCGCCTTTGCCAAGCTCTCATCCGAAACAGATATTCTAGAACTTGACCCACCTTTCGTAAATCCAACAAAAGAATTATGAGAGGCTGGTGCAGCATTTCCTTGGCCACTAGTTGTGCAGGTAGAAGATCCCATCTGCGCACCATTGTTTAAAGCTCTTGATTTGTGTGCGCTACCCGAACCTCCAAGCAAACGGCTTGCTTTTGACATGCTCTCTTCCGATACTGCGATTTTAGAACTCGACCCTCCTTTCGTGAAACCAACAAAGGTATTATGAGTGGTCGATGATGTACTTGTTTGACCACGTGATGTGCACAACGAATATCCCATTTGCACACCACTATTCGAAGCCCTTGCTCTATGCGCGCTGCCCCCTCCTCCGAGCAGACGACTTGCCTTTGACATGCTCTCCTCCGATACTGCGATTTTAGAGCTCGATCCTCCTTTCGTGAAACCAACAAATTGGTTACTTGTTGTTAAGGCAGTACCTCCTTGACCGCTAGTAGATGAGCACAGAGGAGATTCCATTTGCATATCACTTTTTGAAGCCCTTGCTCTCTGCCCGCTACCAGCTCCTCTGAGCAAGCGGTTTGCCTTTGCCAAGCTTTCTTCCGATACTGCGATTTTAGAACTTGACCCGCCTTTTGTGAAACCAACAAACTGGTTATTTGATGTTGAAGCAATATTTTCGTTGCCATTGGATGAGCACCGAGAAGATTGCTTCTGCACACCACTATCTGAAGACCTTGGTATTTTCGAGCTATCAGCACCTCCAAGCAAACAGCTTGCCTTTGCCAAGCTCTCCTCCGATATAGCGATTCTTGAACCCGACCCGCCTTTCGTGAAACCAACAAATGGCAATTCTTTGGTTGATGCAGTGTTTGCCAGAACCGGTGATTTCGCCGTAAATGAAGAGGAATCACTTTGATCAGCAGGTTCTACAGCATTCACCTCACGCTCGTTACCCGAACCCCCAAGCAAGCGGCTTGCCACTGCCAAGCTCTCGTCCGACACGGCAATCTTGACATCCGACCCGCCTTTGGTGAAGCCGATGAATTGTTGCGTACCGGTTGTTGTTGCATGAGTTGTTCCAATCGGTACATTTGGATCTCGAATTTTCTGTTGGTCCATTTGTGTTGGTAGATACGGGTAGCTTCCCTCCGCTATAAATTCGTCCGACGGAACTATTTTCCCTTCAACGTTACGCGCAGATGGGGGAGCAACCATTGCATTACGAGATCTATCGGAGAGCACAGACTCTTCATTTTGTGGCGCATGGACAATAGTTTCATCACAACCGTTGAGAAAACTACGTGATGCTGCCAAGTTTTCTTTGGACACAGTGGTCTCCGTACTGGCTCCGGTCGCACGACGAGCGTGCGGGTGGTTCTGAGACTCTGGAAGATGCTTGGGTTTATACGAAACACTTGCTTGATCAATTTGTTCTTCGGTGTAATCAAATGAAGTGTTTGGAGTCAATGCGTCAACAAAAGACTGATTCGGAAGTAAGTTGCCCTTTTTGGTGAAGGTGGAAGAATGAGGTAGTGGTAGTGTACGTTTCCCTATGTTTCGTTGGGTACAAGTACCAACGTCCTCTAACGGTCGCGACTTGCTAAATGTCTCAAAATTTGTGTTTTTTGCAACTCTCTTTGGGGCTACCGGCGAGTATTCNCAATTCCTGATCCTTCAAAAGAACATCGTTTCTCACACAAAAATCGGTGTGTACATACCTCGGAAAAATAGTCGAACATTGGTGAATTCTGCGTCAGGACATTCATGGTGGAGAGGGAATACATGTGGCGATTCGGGGGTGACAACTTGAAGTCCTCCTCGAAGCTAACTCCCCCATCATGCACCGCACCTCCCTCCTTTCTACGGCTCAATACCGAGTGACTGTTTGGATGTTGAGATTTCGATTCTCCCAATATTGTGGCGTCGGAACACGCGGGAAATAATTCCACACTGTGTTCGTCGTATTCGGTGGCGACAGCGTGTGGAGGAACATTGCGTTTGCAATCACGAGCATCATTCACGTCGCCAACTCCCAACTGGAGGTCGTCCAACGCCACCAGTGGTTTCTGCTCATCAAGTCTATCACTACCTGTCCTGCCGGTGACGTACTCGGTGATGCATTTGAAATTCAATTCCAAGCTGCCGATTTGTTCGCCTTCCGAAACGAATAACGGTGACATTGATGTATCCGAGTTATCTGGATGAGACTCCGTCGACTCCACCGGTGATTGCTGCGTGGCAACTCCACCCTCCGCCATATCGGTGACGTTCGTCGTGCTGCAATTGGAATCCAATTCCAAGCTGCCTTTTCGTTCGACTTCCGAAACAATCACTGCATCAGAGTTATTATCTGAATGAGACTCCGTTGGACGTACGATCGGTCCGGTGCCTTCCTCGCCTTTGCCCGCGCTCATCATCGGTGCAACCCCCTCTCCATCGGTCGATGACGGAGGTAAATGCCCTTCGAGTACATCTGCTACATTTGGATCCAACTCTTTTCCCGGAGACCGCTCCGCACTCCTCTCTTGCTCTCCCGGCAGGTCGATTTTTTCTGATTGTTCGGACCCACACTGGGAACGAGCGACCGAACCTTCATCAGCAGAACCTGAATCAAGCGATTGTTCTCCACACGGTTCCCTGCACGGCTCCACCACTTTCTCATGACACTCGACACCAAAAAGACTCGAGGTACTTTCATCATTCAAAGTGTCGATACTACAGGACCTCCCTTCTTCGTTGTTGCAAGACGGAAACACAGCCTCCGTCGCCGCTGTCGCCTCGGATGCATTGTTCAGGCGGCGCTTCTTGGCTACTTTTGGAGATGTCGCTGCCGTGGAATTCATCGTCCCCCCATCCCGATAACGGTACGCTTGAATATCCGATACCTCGTCTCCCGCTACATGCTCCCTCGCATCCTCCTCCGCCAATGGTGCTTCCTTTGTTGGCAGTGGCGATGGAGAACAGGAACGAGGATGATGACGAGGATGATGACGAGAAGGACCACGAGCGGAGATCGCAATCGGTGCAACAGCAATGGCTTGGAACGATTTATCTTCGTACAAATCGGGGACTGGCGCAGCAGCAATGGCTTGGAACGATTTATCTTCGTACAAATCGGGGAATAAGGCCATGGTGGTGGAGGGTTTTGGATGCGAGGACAACAACGAGATCGTTTCGACGGCGGCGATTGGTGGAGGTGCCTCCTGCTTTCTATACTTCGCACGGCGTGATATATCATCCGAATACGGTGGCGACGGAGACGATGAATGTATGTCCGCCTTGCCCGTTGCCGTGCACATTTGTTCCGACGCACAATCCTTTGCTGGAACGGGAAACTCCATCGCCTCCCTGATCCTATCCTCGCCCTTCGCCTCTTCTTCTTCTTCTTCGGCATCGACATTGTTGCCATTGTCGCTGCCCGCACAGCTTCCCGGCGCATCACATGCCACATCAACGCCAGCATCCACGTCCATGCCCACGGTCTCTGCATCCACAACACTAAAGCGGCCATCGATGACGCCGTCGATGACTTCCTCGCCAAGACTGCTGCTACTCGGTTCACCGAAGATGGAAATGGGCACCGAAGCCCACAGCCGTCCCGAAGCGGCATCATCGGCAACATCATAAAAATCTTCCCNGACAGATGCGGCACTTCTTGAACCTCCCCGTGTTCCACAGAGTGCACACCTCGCACGCCCATTTCTTATTGCTGCTTCCGCTGCCAACACCGCCACTGCTGCCGGCGCGCTTTGGCGATGATGAGGCGGAAGTTGGGGTATTCGGCGCTTCCAATGATGATCGGCGTGTTCGTCGTAGCGATTTGCCGCCGATGTAGCTCGTCGCCACGCTTGCGTTGCCGCTTGCGTTGTTGTCGTCGCCTACACCGTTGCGATTGCTGATTTCTCCGGTGTTCTTCCTTCCGTCACTGCTGCTATTGCTGTAGTTGCCACTTTTATCACCATCGCGTTTAAGACCATCACTTTCTAACGCCGTTCTTCTGCCCTCCGCCTCGTTTCGGTCGACCACGGCGTGAGTGTCGGACGACGCAGTTGCTTGGATACCCGCCTTTGCGACTGTAGCGTGAGTGTCGGACGGCGCCGTTGCTTGGATACCTGCCTTCGTGCTCACCGCCACTCCACCGACGATTCCAATGTCGCAAATGTTGCTGCCGACAGCAGTGCCATCGTCGTCGCGGGGGCGGCTACTACGGCGGCGGCGTTTGCTATCGGAGGAAGACGAGGCCACGAGTCGTGCTGCGAAGGCGGCATCTTTGGCACGGCGCTGGATGTGGTGCCTCTCCATTCTTTGATTTTGACGCGTACTGGTGTAGAGTACGTTTACCCTTTTGTCACCCTGCGAGGTAGGGTAGGGTTGGTCTCTGTCTCTCGAGTGAGAGGCGAGCAAGAGATCGGAGGACGACGATCTCAAGCGGTTCAAAAGTCGTTAGCCTTGTGCAAAGTAATAAGTTCCTACGACTGAGCAGAAGAGAGTCTGACTCTAACCGGCGGCGTACATAGACTGACTCTACGTACTGTAGCTCTCTCCCAAACGTTCGCCCTGATCAGGCCCTGCGTGTTTTCAATTATTTTTTTATTCCAAAAGAAGCCTGCCAAGGCCTCCCACATTTACCTATCACTTTTCTATAACTTCGCCAGGTACAAAANGTCTCCTTCGACTCCGTGGGATGGACAGTTGGAGGCCCTTGTTAGGTGAGTTGTTGATACTGTATGAATGCTGTGACTGATTTATACATTTATATTGTGTGTGTAGTATGTGTACCACGAGAGGATTATTTTAAGATGAGAAATGCCACGCCGACAGCAAGAAAGAGAGTGTCGTTGATGCTGTTTCTTATTCAGACCTCGAGTCCCAAAGACGTCCCTTGGACGATTCAAAAAGTCTCGGCGTTGACATCTCAACATTTTTTTCTCGTTTCTCCATTCCTCCTTATTAAAAAACCGAACATTTAACACACAACAGCCAAGTAAAGAGCCAACAGCAAGACAATAGCGACGAAACCAACGAAAACCCCCAGGACGATCATCAAAACGGCGCTTCCACCACCTCCGCTGTCCTCGCCAACGGCACCTCCGCCTCCGCATCCAACAACGACGACGCGAAAAAAATAAAGGACGGTACATCGGCATCATCGTCGGAACCGCCAAAGCCCAAGATCCCCCCTCCGCTGCCGCTGCGAAATCCCCGCACCGCACTCCAGGCGGCGGTGTGCCATGCCTCCATCGACGATGTTCGAACCGCGTGCGATACCATGCTCGCGTCTTCGTCGTCGGGAACGAGCGGTGGTGGTGGTGGTGGTGGACGTCACCACCGGAGTCCACTCCTCGACGAGCGCGATGATGACGGGTATCATCCGCTTCATGCCGTTGCGGCTCTGACGTTGCTCGATGAGGACTACGAAGGATCGGATGATGGTGGAAGTACTGCGACCGACGCCGAAGCAAAGACGGCGGCGACGCACCGGGAGTGCGCTGCGAATATTTGTCGTGTCCTTCTCGATCGCGGTGCGGATGCTACGTGTCGGGATAGGGAGGGCAATACGGCGATGCACTGGGCGGGACGGGCGGGTCATGGGGAGGTTTTGAGATTGTTGCTGATGAGGAATTGTCCGCTTGGTGAGTTTCGTTTTTGTGTTCTTGGTTCACGATGTTGTGATTTTCATCTTGTGTACTTGATGTTTGTGCACATCCTGTGCACTTGATTTTTGTGCACATCTTGTGCACTTGATTTTAATGCGTTTCTTGTGCACTTGAATTTTTGAGCACATTTTGCAAACTTATTTTTTTCGTACATGTGTGTACTTGAATTTTTGTGCACATGTTGTGTGCGTATTTGGGGGGAGGGATGTGGGGAAGGGAGGGAAGCGTTTGTGTCCTCGGCACACTCAATGCAAATGTCCCAAAGAGCTTTTCGTAAATTTGTGTCATTGCCGTGAACAACAATCGTTTAGGAATTAAGTCGGTCATTACTCTCTCTCACATGCGATTTTATCTTCCATCGTTTTCTCTCGTTAAAAAAATGTTTAAAAAATGAAAAATGCCATTTGTTCGTGATTAAAAATTACGCAAAACGTGAAATTCAGACGCCCAAAACCAAGCGGGCGAAACGGCTCTCCATTGGGCCGTTCGCGCCGGCCTCCGGGGACGGTCGGCCGTGCGGGTCCTCGTGGAGAATGGCGCGCGGGTGAACGTCTTTGATCGTTCGTTCAAGCGTCCGCTCGACGTGGCGGCCGAGGGCTTTGGAGGAAGAGGAGAGACGGACGATGAAGACGACGGAGAAGATGTGAGGAAGAAGGCGGCGAAACGGCAGAGGGTAGACGGAGGAGATCTTGCCAACGGGAGCAGCGGGAATAACAATGACGACGACCCGGCATTTGCGTACGACCCACCGTTAACGGACGACGACGCTGCCCGTGAAGAGCGAAAGCTCAGCCGTTGGAACCTCCTGAAGCATTCCTCGCAGTGCCGCACGCTCGTTCTGCACCATCCCGAGTGCCTCGACCACGCGGCCAAGTCGGAGCACGATTGGGAGGTCCCGGACAGGATCAAGTCCATCATTTCCACTTTGTCCCACAGGACGACGGACGTGGGAGGGCCGGGTAGCGACAACGTTCTGACGTTCAAGCCGTACGAGGTCACCGTGTCCGAGGAATTCGAGCGGGCGTCGTTGGAGCTGCTCAGTCGAATTCATAGCGCGGAGTACCTGGCCTTTGTGAACGAGTTGAGCAAGGAGTTGGAAAGAAGGAGGAAGGTGCGGCTCGTCGAGGAGAGTCGTCGGGCGAGCACTGGGAATGGTGCGGCGGGAGAGGACGACAGCAGCAATTTAAAAGGGAGGACTTTTGATCCATCTGTGGTTCCTTTTACTCCGATGGTGAGCGCGCGCTTTTATCGATGAGAAACGTGGAATTTTACACCTTTCTTCATTTATTTTGTATTTTAAACGGATTTTACCTCATTGGGTTACAAACATTCTCGTTCATCTCGGCTAACCTCGGCAGGTACAAAAATCAATGATGAAGGACATGGTGGCAAAAAAGGACACCCACTCTGACACATCGTTCAGTGCCGGATCTCTAAAGGCAGCGAGACGCGCCGCAGGTGCGGTGCAGCACGCAGTCGATTGGTGAGAAAGTGAAGACATTTTCTTAAACGTAATTTGGACCTGTTGGTCTTTTTCTCACTTTGCATCCCTACACTCTCGTTGTCGTCGGTGCTCCGTCAAAAGTGTTCTTGTGGGACGGAACCGAAACGCGTTCTGCGTCGTCCGACCCCCCGGTCATCACGCCGGAATAAGCGGACTTCTGTCCGACTCCGAATCGTGCGGCTTCTGTATATTTAACAACGTCGCCGCGGGGGCGATGCATGCCCTGTCGGACGAGAAGCATCGCCCGAGATGCGAACGCTGCGCTATTGTGGACATAGATGTACACCACGGGAACGGCACGGAAGAAATCGTTCGGAAATGCCACGACTCGGGGAGGCTCTTGTTCTTCTCCGTGCATCTCTTTGACCACGACAAGAAAAAGCAGAAGGGGAGCGATTTTAAATATAAATTTTATCCCGGGACGGGCGCGGAGGACGATGTCGCCCACAATGTTATCAACGTCCCATTGGCGCCTCTTTGGAGAGAAAAGGAGGTTGTGAAGAATATATCCTCGCCCTCTAACGGCGAATCTAATACGCGTCGGCACAATACAAGGCATAAAGCAAAACAGCAGGCTGCCGCGGCAACCGCGGGAGCATCGACGAACGACTCGAGCAAAGGTGGGAAAGAAAGGTCGGCATCATCGGGCTCGGGTTCAACACTGATCAGCGACACAAACAGTACGGCGTCCGACACGACCGACTCACCAAATTATAGACCTCATCTGCCGACTGCATCGTCCAATTACCCTCCCCATTATCTCACAGGCACAGGTAGGCTCGCTTATCGGTGTGTCATTCAGCACCGCCTGCTTCCAGCACTCCAGTTTTAACCCTGATCTGATTATCATTAGTACTGGTTTCGATGCGTCTCGTGGGGATGTTGGAAATGCTCAACATTACACTGGTGGGACAGAAGCGATAGGAATCGACCTCGATCCCGAGGATTATATGTGGACAACAAGAAAGGTGAGATTTTCAAATGAATTGTTGGTGTGTTACTTTGTGTCAATTCACCTTTCCTTTGGAGAACAAGAAGCTCAGCACAGACATCGTCTCCTCCAAACTTGATCTCTGCGATAAAATGCTGAACGCAGGTTTGTGAAGTTGCAGATATTTGTTGCCACGGTCGGGTTGTTTCGGTCCTGGAAGGAGGATACGGCCGTACACCCCCTACGCTACCACCGCCCCCAATTGTAGATGGCAAACAACCACCTGTTCGTTTACCACTGGACAAATCTTTGTTTTCTGAGTGTTCCATGCAGCACTTGAAAGCATTGGTAGATCCATATGATGGCCCAACTGTGTCTTCAGATAACACAAAGAGGAAATGAATGCAATGAGTCGTTGGCGATACTTGTTCAAGTGCACAAATTCTTATACTTATATCAATATTTGCATCTGGTGATATCATAT
>JALLOR010000087.1:0-13806 GCA_036939395.1 Porosira glacialis
TTGATAGGGCGTACCGTAGAGCATATACGGCGGCGGCGTAGTTTCCGTGTGCCGGTTTTGTCATAAAGGAAGCGAGAACGGAAATGATGGTTGCTAGATAGGGTCTTGATCAAATGGCTAGCCAGTTGAAAATTCCCACGAGGGATTGATACACGGCTGTGCGGCGATTTTGGTCGGGATCGTCTGAATCCGGAGAGGCCACTGCATTGATCGGGTAGCCCGATTGATATGGGGTCATCATTGGTGAGCGGTTCACGTCCAGAAGGCCAAATCGAGTGCTGAGGTGCTTAGTGAAGGCTTGCTGGTGAATCATCACGCTCACAACTCCGTCGATGGTACGATTCCATTCATTTTTTTGGCCGAGAAAGAAGGCGGCTTGTCCCATGAAGTCGACTTTGAGCTTGTCGGAGAGAAGACGTTGAAAAAAATCCTTTTCTGCCCCGGACTCAGAACATAAAACAAAGTCGTCGACGTACAAGCCCACATAGACCGATGTTCTTCCCGTTTTGGGGGCTGTATCGTCAGATGGAATACCTGTGAACAGACATGGGTTGTGAAGGCTTGCCATCAGGACCATGTCTTTGAGAATGCCAGCCATCATGCTTTACCAGTGTTGCGGGATGCGGTACAGGCCATACAGTGTCATCTTGAGGATCCAGAATTCGCCCGGCTTGGTATCAGAGTTTCTTTGAGGTGGTTTTACGATGGTCACCTCGCCGTCTGGGAGTGTTGCGTTGCAGAATGCGTTCTTGTGGTCTCCTTGGAGGAGAATGCGGTGTTTTTCAATGACGCGGTATATGAGAAGGTGAAGGGGGGTGGAAGAGAGGACCGGCACACAAAAAATCTTTTGTCAAAGAATTGTGCTTCCTGGTTGCTGAGGACAACGATTCAGCTTTTCGCATGATGGGGTTTCATTTCAGAGTCCTTTTTGGTGGTGATGCGTCACATTGTGGGAATGGCACATGGGGCTACAGACTTGTGAAGTGTTTTATATTGGTCAGCTGTGATCGTTTTGTACATTCCGTGGTCGAGGAAACCGTGTTTTTCTTGGCATAGCTACGGACCCAAGTTTGTCAATCGGGATTGGTGGGTGACAGTGCCTGCAGGAGTGAGTGAGGGCCCGTGCGAAGGAGTGAATCGGCGCTGACAAAGGAGGTTTTCAGAAGTTGGGACAATGCCATTGTCTTTCGGAATGAGGATACGATGATGTATTTGGGGGCGACGATCTCACCTTCAAGCAGAGATTGTCAATTAATGACAAAGGATGGGAGGTCGACGCCAAGGAGTTCCTGGGATAGCAACCGCGGAGATGAAGCGATAAATGATAGGTGCTGTTTGCCTGGAGGATGATGAATCCTTTATGGAATTCACCGTTATGGTCCATTGTGACTGTTTTTCCATCTGTGATCCAGTACAGGACAGATGATTTTGTTGCTGCGGAGAGTTTGGAGTCCGACGGTTTTTCTGGGTGTATGATGGATTAAACGGAAGGTAAATCGAGTTCGATGGCTGGGCTAGATTTGAGACGAAGGACATTAATAGCGTCGTCCTCCGAGTCTGGAGCGGGTCGAATGATGGCTTTAACTGTGGATATTTGGGATGCGCAGTCGGATGTAACTGGTAAGGAGATGTGCTTTTTTAGAGAATTTGGAGGCGGCGGCTGATATTTCTTTCTATTCTTCGCCTGAATCTGCCTTGTCCCGAGATGTGGCTTGACGGCCTTTCGCTGTTCCCGTGGGAGCTGGTTATTCATCGTCAATTACTTTCGCTTTCTGGCCTGGACGTAGATGGTCAGCCGTCCATTTGGTGATGATGGCCAATGCCTTCTTGGCATCTTTGACGAAGAGGTATCCTTCCCGATCACATGTAACGCATCCTTAGTTACGTTTGGTGTGTTCGGTCTGGAAGCACAGGGGGGATTCCTTTCCCTTTCTGAATTAACTCCTGGACTTGAGTAGCCCATGGGATATTTAGAATGCAATGGGTAGGTGGGCACTACCCAACCGCCCCCCTTGTCAGCATCGGTGCCTTTTCCCGCATTCGGGTTTACGTTGTCAAGGGCGTGGCCGCGATTATCGCCGTCTTGCCCCCCCTTGTCCTGAGCGTGATTGGCGCTGGGGACTGAGGGGGGCCCGCCGAAAGCTGACTCCGCTTCCCGACGTGCGTCGATAGCCTCTCCTAGATCCTCGAGCTGAGTGAGGTGCGCGTTGATGACGATGGCTTCACCGTGGCTAAACGGTTCACTGAGCTCACCATATTCAGACGGGTCCAAAAATTGATTTTTCGTTTTTCATCCCAACCACTAAAAACAAATCACGTTTCATCAATGTTCATGTTCGCCGATTTCTGCATCTTCAACAGTAGTCCATAGAAGGAAAACAATGCGTTACTCGAAAACAGCCATTTTGTAACTATTTTTTGAAACCATCCCTTTTCTCGGTACCAATCGGTCGTCTTCCAAGATTTTTGATTTGGTGTCAAGCCAAGTTAAAACTCTTTCAAACCTGCATTGTGACTAGACTTAAAACAGCTCTCGTACCAGGTAATTTAAACCGAACACCTGTATCCCAAAAGAAGTGAGAAAAAAAACTAATTCTAAAAGCACTAAAGTTGACCCAGATGACCTGCGGTGTGTGACGAAGCGAAAGCGACACCAAGCTCTTACTAGCTAGCTCTTATTTTGATATTTGGGGCAAAGGTCAAAAAGTGGTGCCAGTCGATAGCTGTACATTTGTTCGTGAATATAGTACCTCAAGTCTTATTTTGAAGCACAGATGCGATATACCTCTCAAGGTCCCTGAATACGTCCCTGGCGATATTGAGTGATTTTGTGTCTCCATCTATGTGCCCTCGGTTCAAGTAGATTATAAAAACAGCCCAACCTCTCCCGTCTCGAAGCAGCCTTGTAAACAGAAAGCCAGTGCGATGCAAATATTGCCGAGCAGGAACAAACTTTTTTCGTTTTTTCATGGAACACTTATTGATCACAAAATCAAATCCTTCCAAACAATCAAGTTCGTTAGGATCTGACGAGTGTCTTCCATCATAGATGAACTTGAAATCCTTTGTGAGAGTATTTTCAATAAGATCTGCACATACTTTGTTTCGGACCGGAATTGTGATAGGGGCAGCAAACTGTCAACGACAGAACAGTGTTCAGGTGAGGATATCAGTTCGAGAGACATCTAAATAAAGATTGTTTTTGCAAACATACCGGATTCATGAAGACAGTTCTCATCCCTGAAAAACACGGGATGCTAACAAGGTTGAGGCCATATTGCGCACAGCGCCTATGGAGTAGCTGGGCCTGCTGATCAATTTTTCCAGCAGTTGCCACAAGCCATTCCATTGTGATTCGGAAAGTACGCCGTGTGTCGCAACTTTCGTCGTGAATCATTTCCATCCACTCGTATTTCTCATGACTCCGTTTTCTGAGATCAACAGTAAACCTCTTCTCCGACCCACTGTCTCGAGGATCGGATTTAGTTCCAGTATGTACCTGTATATTAACCTTATTTGATACGTTTTTCGGTTGCAATTTTACAAAGTAGTCACTCAGCCTCTGAATTTTTGTGCTGTATTCTACTTCTTCAGCTTGGTCTTTGAATTGCTCTGGAATTATGACAAATCCAATCCGATTATACTTCATTCCATCGGTTATGGACATTATGTTGTCACCACTTATGAGCATATCAACCTCATTCCACTTGTATGGTCTGGTGTATTTTGTGAAGGTCTGAAACACACTTACATAATCCTAAAAAAGCGAACGAGTATAGTTTGCAAGTTGAAGGTGAAGAAACTTTTGACATAAAAAGACGAAAAATACCTGGAATTGTTGAATAGAATGGTGGTCTCACCTGTCGCAGAGACGACCATAATAAGTAGTGATAAGTCTGAGGGTTTTCGTGTTCAGCAAAGTTTGCATAATATTGAACAACGTCCACCGAGTCAGAGCTCGGATTGTATGACAATCTCTGGATTTTATGCCCCATACTAAGGGTTCTGGTTTTTGTGTCATCAAAGATATCCCCACGGCGAGCGTTCTGCTGAATCACAGACTGAGGAACAATTTGGAAAGCTTGATTCAATCTTTGCAGGAAAAATTCATCAAGGAGCTCGGTATGGTTTGTGTAGTTGGTCTCGTCCATGGAAGGGAGGGTTACACTGTATTGTTTTATTCGGAATTTATCTTGGTCTTCGAGTTCTTGTGGAGACGGGTAAAAATCTATAGAAAGGGGGAGTATTGCAGGCTGGCATAATGATTTCCAGTTAGGTCCGGCATGGCGCTTGAATTCGATATCGCCCAATGGGAAAACATGACTCCAACGCCGTCTGTTGTGTGTTCTCTTTGCAAGTACTTCCTTCTCGTCTTCTTGCCGAAACGGGTTTAGTACCCAGGGTTTCCGCCTATGGCAGTGAGCACCGCTGCGCCTAACATGCCTATGGGGGTGTTTCTTGTTTTTGCTCCGCTGCTGAGAACCTGTCTTAGAATGAGAATGGTGTTTTTCTGGATTTTGCATTGATGTTCCTTTGTTATTGCGTCGGTCATTCATTGTCCTCCCTCTTGCCATGGGTGCAATATGTTTGTTCTGCATCAAAGCAAGGTATTTTGCAATGTAGCAATCAGATTACAAAAAAAGAGAGTGCTTCAAGAAGCATTTGTCAAAGCAACAAATAGAAACGCTTCGAAAAAAACTTGCCTGTCGGGCATTCTGACACTGTGCTTGCATTAGCTGAGATCCAACGTAAATCCTAGGAACCACACGTGAAAGAGTATCCGGTGTAGCTAGCCTTCTAAGCCACAGCGCTGCATCATGGCGCGGGTCGTGGCTCAGCGGCATGCCGACATTGATAGGTGAAATTGTACTGAACCGGGCAAAGTTTTCGTCATGAAGAACAATGAAACTTTCACCTCCATCTCTGGGAACCAAGGAAGAAGCCCCACTGTTTGCGTGCTCCTCGTCGTGTGTGTCGTACTGAGCTAATGCTGCTTCTATCCCCCCTTTCGGTAGATACATTGATTGAGATCGCTCCAAACTCGGGCTTCCCGGACTGGAAAATAATAGTAACGACAATAACATGAGGATTCGCGCAGTTTGAAACAAAATAAATCATGCCATGTCAATTCAGCTCACCCAAAGGAGCAGCCAACAACCCCGTTGATTTGTCCGTTGCCCCGTGTGTTTTTTACAGCATTTAGCGCCAATTTTGCTTCGTTGTCGGTAAAATGATTTGTATCAACCGTACAAGAAAAGGCTCGGTCGTCGTGTTCTTGCATGAGCTTTTTCAGATGGGCTATCGTTTGATCCCCTTTTCTTTGAGGACTCGCTGGTGGCTCAGAAACCACTGGGATAGAATGCGTTTCTTTTCTGCTTAAAGTTTCATACTTTCCTTCTGCACTAAGCGTCGTCATAGAGCCATCACTCGGGTGCAACTTGTTAAGAATGGCCATTTGAGTATCCCCTTCACTACTCGATCTCGAATGCGTATGGATATCAATAGAAGAACTTGACTGTAATCGAGTAACATTGATTG
The DNA here is from genome assembly GCA_036939395.1 of Porosira glacialis. NCBI lineage: Eukaryota > Bacillariophyta > Thalassiosirophyceae > Thalassiosirales > Thalassiosiraceae > Porosira > Porosira glacialis. The sequence goes on from JALLOR010000087.1 coordinate 5,539, forward strand.
AATTTGAGGCGATACAATTGCTTCCGAAACTAGCAAGACTAGACGAAACCGGGCTCGAAGTAGAAACATCACCCAGATTTTGATGTGATTGTAGCCGTTTCGAAACAAAGTCATCAAAGCTTATTGTTGTGCCCCATTCTCTATGCTTCGTTCTATTTGTAAAAGGGCCTACAAGACGAGGAGACTCTTTTTCAATTCCATCCTGTGAAATTGATTGTGCATTTCCATTACTTGTGTCCCATTTCCACAAGAGCGACGTAAGGGAAGACGGGAGACCAGAGCCATAATCCCCTCGACTTCTTGGTCGACAAGCTTGAAGAATATCCTCAAAATCTCTATCCGAAATCAAATGCTTCTGTTGTGACTTGATTGGAGTGGTCGGTTCTATGTCGTATTTTGTTGGTGAAATCGAAGGGCTGGTATTCCTCTTCAGGAAACCATTCGAAGCACATGCTGATTGATTCACAGGTATGTTCGCGCTTGATTGCGCGTCCCCTTCAAAACATCAAACGAGTAATACTAATCAAATCAGAAAGAATAAAATTACAACGCAGGAAGCCCGGTGGTACAGAGATTCGATACACATTTCTTACCATCTTTCGGACGCTGGTTCTCGTCCAACATTGGATCTTCATCACGGTCATCATAATTTACAAAGGAAAGATTCATCCAGTGGGGAACTTCAAAGTAAGTCTTCCATTCATCGAAACCTTGGATCTCTTCCGCGCTAGACGAAGTTTGCTCCTACGTAAAGAAACAGTGTTCAAAAGTAAAAATGTTATTTCAATCATGTAAAAAAACAGTTCTACGACTACCTGTGTGGACAGTAACTTGTGAACGAGCTTAAACGTACCTTGTAGAGGAAAAATGGGGCGACATGGAGAGGTGGTAGACCAATGCTCAGCATATCAGAGCCAATTCCATCGTCCATCATTCTCTGTTTCGTAATATCTACGGCAAAGTTCAAAAACAGAACATGCATGCATGCAAATAATCAGTGTCAAATTGAGCGACGCAAATGAGGGGCCAACAAAATAGATCAAACAGGAAACAGACCTGCCAAATTTTTGTTGATTTCGAACACTCCACTACCCGGTGTAATGATGACAATGCTGTTTCCAGTTCGGTGCAGATCGCGATCGATGTAATGGAGATGTAACAGATTAAGAGTCATATTAATTGCTTCGAGAAGATTTCCTTGCGAAGCCGTCGAGGGAATTCGTTCATGGCCCGCCGACAAATCCCATCCGACTCCCTGCGGGTATTTTATAAAGTCTTCTTTGATACGGCGAATCAGTAAATCCCAGTCCGCTTTTGTTTCATTCTCGAACACAATTTTATAGTGATCCTTAATAAACAAGAGAGGGCAAAAACGTGACGATGAAAAGGGGATGAGCAACGCAAAATCACAAAGATGACTGCGTTCACCATCAGCCCACACCATACCTCGAATAATCGACCGTCGATATCAGTGTACACCGATTTCGATCTCTGAGGAGAATCGGAACCTGTTTGCTGGCGAATGTACGTGCGACTGAAGAATACTACGGTCAGGTTGTGTGTCAGCTACACAAATGGGCGCGCATGTTGGGGCGCGTCAGAAGGGCAAGTTGTGACGGTGTATAATTCGGCAATGGCGGTTAGCGAAATCCATAGCTGACGAAAATAAGAGCAATTCCTTGTCGGTGTCGTAGGCGTACCTCCAACTTCTGCCACTTGTCGAACAAGCGTCGAGCAAACGCCACGAACTTGTCAAAGTAAATGTGGCACGACGATTCGTGGCCCTTTTGGCCGCACTTGGCTTCGTAGGGGGAGGCGAAGTCCCACATCTCTGAGCTCATTTGCACCTTTTTCGGAACATAATATCAAGAAGCATTCACACGGCAAGCGATGAGGCGCGAAAATAAGACAGCGCGGTGCGCAGCACACATTGGTGACAAAGGATGCAAGGAACACCTACCAGCCATATGATACGCGCGCTCCTGCTTCGGAATGTCATTTTGGTATCTTCCGATATGATACCCGACCGTATTATGTTGCCTCCGTGCCGAATCACCTTGGCATTCGTGTGAATCCCCTAATAAGAGCCATTGAAGAACAATCGAAGAAACAAACAAGAAGGGAAGATGTGGGTGATGCACATGCGTGATAAAACCGACCAATTATGTGCATGCCACGATGAAAAGGCTCTCACAGCAAAGCTCAACCTCTTGCCCTCGTAAACCCAACTATTCAGGAAAGAGTTTTGAAAGAAATGCATGTCCCTGAAAAAAAGAGAAAACGCATGCAAAAAAGTGTAAGTAATTTTTTTGTAAACACGGACCGATAAACTCGATCTTTTCCGCTTAAAGAAAACATAAACCCATGTTTTAATCAGGACTGCAACACACGCACGTACCCCCTCGAAATGAACTGGTCCTTCATCGTAACGGTCACAAAGTCGGCGGAAACCGATTGGCGCACAGCACGTTCCTTGTACTTGGTGATTTGTGTGACCGTGACCATGTCGTAGGCTGTTATATTGTACAAATCGGCAACTGGGCATATACAGTATGCATGTTTGTTGGTCATCCATGACAGAACAGGGAAATAGATGAGAGATTGGGTGTCAGCAAAGACGCCAAAAGACGCATGCAGGTATAATTGAGGCTTGCGCGCGCACCGGAGAAAAAGTGCCGAATGGTACTATAAATTGCATATCACATGTCCTACCGAAAGATTCGATCTCTCGGAAGAGATTTTAAATATATCAGACCAATAGAGTTCCTACGTATTTCCAATTTCCTAGAGATTTGATACTTCAAATATCTCAACAGGGAGATCCAATATCTCGGAAAAATGGACATGTGACTTGCAACTTGTAGTAACACGATCGGACTTATTGCTCGCACAGAAAAACCCAACAAACAATTAAACAATCAAACAACAAATATCTGCCTCACCTCTCCTCAACAAAGAAACCTGCGTCCTCGCCCCGCTCTTGATACTCGTCAACGTCCCTTCCGTCACCGGCACAACGAACGACACCCTCGACAGATGCGTCCGTCGCAAACCCTCCAGCGCATCCTCCACAACGGCGTGGTGTGCATCATCACCGGACGGTACGTTGGTAGTAGCGGCACGATCCTCACCATCGCCACTGCCGAAAGGAGACGGCTGCTCGGGTTTCTTCAGTACGGCAGCTGCTGCCACAACAGCCACCGCCATAGCCGCCGCGTCGGTGACGACGCCGGTGTTCCCCGTATCGCCCGTAGCTTCTTCGGTCGCCGCTGCTGTTGCTGCCGACGAGGGTGGTTTTCCCGAAGGCGACGTTGATGCCGCTGTTACGGTCCCGTGGTGGTTGGCAAGAGGAGCCGTGGAGGCACGTGGTCGCCTCGTAGCCGGTGACGAAGACGTGCTCGACTCTCCACCCAACAACGATGATGGTGCGGCAGCCGCAGCGGACGACGACGACGCAGCCCTACGATGAATCGACGACAACGACGACGATGGGGAGGACGAATTGTTATTGAAGTGTTCCGCCCAGTACGCATCGGCACTGGATCGGGTGATGTCTACAATGTCTCTCGTGGTGGTGGGCGGCGGTTGCGGTGGCGCGAGTGCGCTTCGGCCGCTACTAGTACTACTTATATCCAATGATGATGCTGGCAGGACGAACGACGGATGATGATCGAGAATGGCGCCGACTCCACTCACGGCATCGACGCTGTTCTGCCGCGATGGAGGTTGTTTCGAACCATCGATAGATTTGGTCCGTGGTTGTGACGGTGATGACAGAGGCGCCTTGGGGGGTCGTAGGAGGGATGGCGACGATGGGGACGAAGACTTCTTCATTAGAATAGTCGCCGAGGATGCAACCGACGTCGTCGCCGTAGCCGCCGCCATGATGGTGGCCGCCACGTGATGCATGGCAGACATCGTAGGAGGCGTTGACAGCGGAGTGCTATTTGGAGTATGTTGGAGGGTGTTGAAGGTCATGTTGGGGTGGTAGTTGCTGCTATTATTGGCGGCGACGGAGGCGTAGGTCTTGGGCGACGAGGGCATGGAAGACGACGCCGTCGGAGTGGACGTTCCGGATTCGGCGCCAAACGGAGGTGGGACGAGGGCGGAAGAAGAAGCGACGGCGGCATGTGGCGTCGGTGGTGGGGGAGGGAGGTGGACGGCCATCATCGAGGTTGGTTTCAACGCCATAATCGCAGTCGTTGTGTGATCCCCGCTCGTGGTCGTCGCCAGGGTGCTGGCGCCGGTAAGGGTGGTTGCGACGGACGATTCCCGGCTGTGGGCCGCCAATGCAACCGGTGTGGAGTACGTGGCGGTCAGATCGGANTGCAACCGGTGTGGAGTACGTGGCGGTCGATGAGTCTCGGCTGTGGGGGACCGCACTACTATTCGTCACAGCCGCCGTCTCGGTCGACGCCGACGAAAACGTTTGCAGTATCGGTACATACGGAAGCACCGAAAGACTGGACATAATCTGCGTCTGCGCCTGCAGCGGCGTCGGCGTTGGTGGCTGTGACTGGTTGTTGCTGTTCAGCTGTCGAAACAAACTCGAGGCCGCTCCCGCAATCCACGGAGCCATGTTATTGGACGTCGACAATGCCGGTGGAAGAAGCGGCTGTTGCAGCTGTGGCGGATGCGGTAGTTGCTGCAGCTGTGGCTGTTGTAGCGGCGCCGTCGGAGAAGGAACCCCACTACTCACACGAGTCACACACGGCTCCCTCGCAACGGAGGCGGGCGAGGCGGCAGTGATCGTTGACAAATTCGATGACGACGGTTGTTGTTGGACTGCCGTTATACCGCCGGTATACAACGCGGGAGGAACAGGAGGTACTCCGCCACCTACACCCGCACCACCACCACCCCCTGCCACCGTTGGTGCTCCGGGGGATGCCATTATCGTCGCCAACGAAGAACTGCGCGAGTGGACTCCTCCTCCCTTGGTACCCACCACGATACCGCCGTTGTTCGAGATTATGCCACCGTTGTTGGATGTCGAGGGAGAGGTGGACGAGGATGGGAGTAGTGGATCCCAGATGCGAATCTCTACTAAATCTCCGGGACGGAGTCGTGTCGGTGACGAAGACGATGATGCTGCTTTCTTCTTGTTTCCCAACGAACCACCAAAGACATCGGGATGCAACGCCAACTCCACACCATCAAAAGTCAATGCCTCGTGAATGCTCAGCGTCACGAGGCCCGAGGTCAGTGCGACGGCTGCCGCAGTTTCGACAGCGGGACCGACGAAGGAGGAGGAGTCCGAGCCGTAGGATGCACATCCTGCCGCTGTTGCCACGTTTGGTTCGTCGTCCGCGTGGATGTGGTTGTGGATGTTGCTCGCTGTAACGGAGCCTATTCCACCGCTGCCATCGCTGCTGTGGTTGTGATTACCACTAAGGTACTGTTCGTCGAATTCGATCCCCTCTGCCAGTCGATGCATGCTTCCTCCGAGTGGCTGCGGATGATACTGTTGCAGCGACGGTTGCTGCTGCTTCTGGTAGATTGGACGACCACTACGAGTCATTGCAATCATGCCGCCGTTGCCCTGTGCAGATCGAATGGTGGGCGTACCACCCATGCCCATGTTCATATTCATATTCATGTTGTTCCCGTTCATGTTGTTCATACCCATGTTCGTGCTCATGTTGTTCATGCCCATGTTCATGTTCATGTTCATGTTCATGTTCATGTTCATGTTGTTCGTGTTGTTCATATACATGTTGTTCATGTTCATATTGGTCATATTCATATTCATATTCATGTCCGAGTTCAATCCCATATTCTTACCCTTGATCGTCCCTCCGTTACCGCCAACGGGGACGGCGGGCGGAATACCGCGCTGATTCATCGTCATACCGAAACGGTTGTGGTTATTGCCTCCCATATTACCGCCGACGCCGCTCGCCCAGTTCGATCCGACGCCTCCCGTTCGCTGCTGCTGATGCTGATGCTGCTGCTGCAAGACGCCGCCGCCGACACCAACGCTGCTACCCGCCGTCGATGATCTGCCCATAGCCACACGCATTATCCCCGTGCCTCCCACCGTCCCGCCAACATTGCGCTGCCTTCCCGCGACACCACCGCCACCGCCTCGGCCGCCAACGCCGCCCCCATTGCCTATGATTCCCGATTCTCTCCCACCCGCGGAACTTCCGTTAAAATTCGCACCGGGTTCCGAAGACATCCTCAATTGCCCCACGAACCCCGTCCCGATGTTCGCGACGTTGGTGGTGGCGTTTCCTCCTCCCGTGCTCGCGGCATTTTGGGTAACGCCGCCACCCCAACTGCCGCCACTACTCAAACCGCGAAACCCGTAAGGGCGGATCGGCGGAGGAGGAGGACGATGATGTGACCGAAACGCCGGTGTCGTCGACGTTGCGGCTGCAGATGTACTGCCGCTACTACTCGCAGGACCGGACGAAGGGACGGTTTCTCCAACGGTGTTGTTGGAAACAAGACTCGAAGAATCGACGACTGTTGACGCTGACGCTGGCGCTGCCGCGGTGGAGGAGGAGGATTCGCCGGACACTCCGGGGGTAGAGGTGAGGGCGGGGGAGGGTGATTCCGATGGAGCCGGAGCCCGAGGTGGCATTGGGAGCTGGAGCACGACCATGGTAGAGACTGGTGGCAATGATTCCTCCAGCTGAAGTCTATTTTATGCCATCAAAGATACCTACTTTTGGGGTGCGTATTCAAAAACAAACCTACTTAACATCGATCGCAATGTGTACCATTCCACCAAAACCAGCAAAGATCGCGCTGACGTCATTACTTTAATCTACTTACGTCTTCTACGTACATATTTTAATGTACTGGTACGTACCGTAATTTTGCAATTTATGTAACGAATATTAATATTTTAACCCGAAAGATCAACTAACCCTTACCCTTAAACTCTAACTTCCTACCTTACCCTACAGTAACTCTACCAATAAGATCTACAGTTCAGTGTAGGTGTGACCACCCTAACTTGGTACATTGTGTTGCTAACTCCCAAGTATTAAAATTAGGGTTAGGGTTAAACTAGAATTTCAGGGTTAGGTTTATATAGGGTTATGGTTACTGTAGGTTAGGTTTCAGTTATAGGGTTAGGGTTGATAGGCGGACTTCAATATATCAAATTTGAACCCCAACCCTAACATTTTTAGATCAGCCATAACCCTAAAACTGAACCCTAAACCTAACCCTAACTCTAGCTAACCCTAGCCCTGCAATTCTAAACGATTAATACTAACCCCTGAAAATTGGTTGGTGGTGTCTATTTTATCTATGTTTGTCAGGGCAAGGTGTGTGTGAGGAACACGGCTTCAACATTTTCCCACTTGCTTTTCTACACCCAAGTAGTAACAAGGACAAGATATGGTACAACATGTTTAAATAGAGGGCAGCTAAAATATCAGGGTTAGGGTTAGGGTTTGGAATTGTAGTTCTAAGTGGACCCTTAGGGTTGTGCAACCCCTACATACATGCCGTACAATACATTGGCACCTTACTAATTGGGAGGTAGAAAAATCAGTGGAGCCCTTTGCGTTTGGCCTCCCTACAATAAATTAATGTTGGGTTAATTGAAAAATCTATGTTGGGTTAATTGAAAATCTGTATGTACCTCGGCATGTGATAAGATTTCTTTTTATGAACAAACATACAGATTTTCATGGTATAATGTAAATGTAATCGCGATTTTTTGTTAAAATATTCACATCACCATTCTTATAGAAACTGAGTCTTTATAATATTGGCACATAAAAGATTTTCAAGGTTTTACACCGCCATTCTTATAGAAACTGAGTCTCTATAAGATAAGCGGGTCGCAGATTTTGAGAGGGATTCACATTTTATTTTGTTCGCATTTCTGCGCATACTCGAACCCAAAACCTTATGATCACTTGGGGAAGCTGGGCTTCCTTACCCAGTAAGTATTTTTAACGCAATTTTAAGATGCGATGTTTTAAGATTTAGGAGAAATAATTATTAAAGTCTAGTAAATTGAAATTATCCATTAAATATAACATCAGCACATTTACGTATCTGTTAAATAACGGAATGCAAAAGTGTAAAATATAAAAACCATTAAAGAAAAAAAATTAAAATAATAATTTTTGTTACAAAAATTAATTTGAAGAAACCCTAACCCTAATACTAAAATCTTACGTAGATTAAGTACCAGGAAGTAGAAAGTACGTACAAGCTACGTACAATCGTATTTTGGGAATGTACTCAACTCTCCGAAGGAGAGCTGTACAAATTAAAAACTGGTACGAACTACGCTCA
>JALLOR010000088.1:5696-16783 GCA_036939395.1 Porosira glacialis
ACAAACTGCTTGAGATAGGCCGTCATAATCGCTGGAAATGTTGTAATCAGTGTCGGTGGCGAAACATTTGATGACGTGCATGATGAGCGCTCGCGTCTGTGGTCCAATGTCGGACTTCTTGAACGACGGAACTGGTGACAATGGTTGCAAAGGATAAGGAAGAGGCTTCCACTTCGGCTGATAACCACAAGAGGGAGATGCGCTCCGCAAGGGAGGTTTCGGAGGAAGAACGGAGGGGGAAAGATCGTGCCAAAGACGAGCTCTCAGAGTTCGCCAAGCGCATGGCAGATATTATGCAACGGGACGCCGGACAAGCCAAACGCGCTGCGCAAAAAGACGAGCGGAGCGAATGGTAGAAGGCGGAGCTCGCCAGAGAGAAGGAAATTTGACAGAAAGAGCGAGAGGAGCTCGCGCGTCAGTTGGATGAGGCGTTTCGCAAGCTCGAAAAATCCCACTAATATTGAAGGGCCAAGATGGAAATGAGTGTAGGGCAGGGGCGGGATGGGATCAAATCAAATAGGGCAGGTGCAAAGTCTTTGGTCCAAATAAAATATTCGAGGGTAAACGATGGGGGAGGAAAGGGAATGGGTCGGATGTCATAAGAGCATGGGAGTTGCCCCTTGTCTTCGTCAGCTTTTCCTTTTACGTCGAGAGCTCCTTTCCGCTGAGCCTACAAGTCAGCAGCGGTGGTAGTAGCAGCGGAGGAAGGTAATGTGGAAGATTCCACCACTGCCGCAACAACGGAAGACATTGCCATGGAAGATGCCACAATGGAAGGTGCGGATGTTACAACGATGACGACGACAGTGGCAGCGTCAGAGGAGGTGCACGATGGGGAGCATTTGATTCAAATGCAAGAAAAAGACAGCAGCGACGATGACTTTGATGAGCGAAAGGGAAAAGAAGATTACGTTTCCAACGAAAAGAGAGAGGGCATTTCCGAGGATGTGGAGGAAGAAGAAGTTCCCGTAGTAGCCGTCGCCGTCGCCACTGATGCTGTTGACGCGGATGCCGTCACTGATGTCGCCGCGGAAGATGTTGACGCCGCTCCCGCTGCTGCTACCGCCACCACTGCAAATGACGAAAATGACGAAAATGACGATGTTATCGACATTGCCGACAATGACGACGATGCCGATGCCGAAGATGCCACTGCTGATGCCGATGCCGAAGAAGATGCCACTGCTGACGACGATGCCGAAGCTGCCACCGCTGCCGCTGCCACCAAAAGAAAGAAAAAGAAGAAGAAACGACGACCCAATCCAGCAGCGGCGGCCAAACGATGGCAGAATACGCCTTCAATCTCGTCGCCCATGCCTCTCAAGAGACGCAAGCCTCCTCGAGATTCCATTGCTCCTGGTGAACCTCTCGAACAACCGCCGCTGGAACGATTTGATGAAGGAGAAGGTGATGAAGTAGATGAGGGAAATGAAATAGATGAGGGAGGTGAAGTAGAGGAAGAGCCTTTGCAAGAGGATCAAGTTGAGGAGGAGGAGGAGGAGGTTGTAGAGGAGGAAGAAAAGGACGATGGCGGTGATGTTTCGGTGGACAATCCCATCGATCGTGTAGCGGAGGAAGAAGCTGTCTCTGATGACGTAACAGAGAACGCAGAAGTCGTGGTCGACGAACCACCCGCCACCGTTGCGGTTGACGTTGATGTAGATGTTGGCATTGTCGATTCAAAAGTCTCGGGCGACGGCGTCGATGATGATGATGCCAACGGCGATGAAGTTGAGGAGAGGATGGACGATGAGAAGAAGAATAATGACGAGAGTGCAGAGACGGCGATGGAGGATACGGAGAAGAGAGAGAAGAAGGACAAGAAAGATAAGAAGAAGAAGAAGGAAGAGAAGAAGAGGAAAAAGGAGGAGAAGAAAGAAAAGAAGGAAACATCTGGAGATGTGAAATTGAAAGAATCAGCCATCTCAGAAGTTGCTGAAAACGACAATGGTGGTGATGATGATAGTGAAGCGAACAATGTCGCCGCCGCCAAAGACATTGGTGAGAAGGACGAGAAGACCAGGAAAAAAGAGGAACGGGCCGCGGCGAAGGAGCGGGCTCGAATATGGGCGTTGGAGCGAAAGGGGCAAGGGAAGATGTTGCCGACGCAGCAAGTCTCGGAAATTGCAGAAAATGACGTTGATGACAAGAACGAGAAGGCAGGAGACAAGAAAGATAAGAAGAAGAAGAAGGAGGAGAAGAAGAGGAAAAAGGAGAAGAAGAAGAAGGACAAATCTGGAGACGAGAGATTGGAAGAATCAGCCGTCTCGGAAGTTGCCGAAAACGACAATGATGGTGATGATAATATGGATGAGGAGGCAGGAGCGATGGCCAAGGCAGCCGGAGAAACAAAGGCGGAAACTGGGGAGAAATCGGACAATGACGGCGACGCCAATGCCGAGAAAGAAGAGAAAGAAGAAGAGAACCCCCTCGCTGCAGCTGCGATTGCTCCCACCGCTGAAGATTTGGATCTCATGAATGAATCACCATCGAAAGCGGTCGACGCTGACGATCTTCCTCCCACCACCACCGCTGCAGCAGCAGTTGCCCCCGCTGCCACTGTTACTAAGGACTTGGGCCTCATCAATGANCCCTCCACCACCGCTGCATTTTCAGTTGCCCCCGCTGCCACTGCTACTAAGGACTTGGGCCTCATCAATAACCAATCGTCATCTATTGCCGCCATTGCCACCACCACAGCTGCAGTTGCCGCCATTGCGGAGGAGGAGGGGAATAAGGAGGAGGAGCAAAATGAAGCTATGGCCACACAACAACAACAACCACGAAAGCGATTCGTTTTGGAATCGGCTGACGAACAGGACATGATGGTTCGAAAGAGGTTTTCCCATGTGGAAGCTGTGGACGCTGCTCCTACAACTGCTGCTCCTTCCGCTGCTCCTTCTCCCGGAACATCAGAATTAGCGGCAGAGGCGGTCGCGGAGACCATTCATGTCGCGGATGATGACAATGACGACGATATAGATGATGGTGCATCGGCCGTGGACGATGACGACAAACTCGACAATGAAGATCACGAGGATCTCGACGATGTGGAGGAAGGTGTCGACGGCGACGACGATGGTGATCACGACGATGATCAGTCAGAATCCGCCATCGCCCCCAAAGTTCCCACCTCCATCGTTGCAAAGAAGAAGACGAAGAAACGAACGACGACGGCAGCAAAGCAAACGCCTGCCGGTGGCGGCAGAGCAACAAAGAAACAAAAGATTGGTCTTGGTTTGCTTCCGGCGGTTCCTGAGAATGATGCCGTGATGGCGGACGTTGGCGGCGAAGAAGACGTTATTGTTGCTGCAGATCCAACGAGCGTCGATGACGACCATTTGTCCGTCGCATCGTCGTCCACGAAAGCGTCAAAACGAAGCACCAAGTCCACGAGGTCGTCCAAGTCGAAGACGAGCAAAAGTACCAGGGCAAAGAAGAGGCCTGCTGCGGCCACCCAAAAGGACGACGAGGAAGAGGCATCGGTAGTAGCATCGGCAACGTCGACACCATCGTCGTCGCCGGTGCGGCGCTCCGCGAGAGGATCCAAGAAGAAATCCAAAGATGACGATGCGTCCCCATCGACTCTTGCATCGAAGGCATCGACTAGGACTACACGGAGGAGCACCCGTACCAAAAAGGACAATGACGATGATGATGCAACATCGGTAGCGTCAGTAGCATCGGTGGCATCATCCACCAACCGAGCTCGCAAGAGCACTCGCACATCCAAGAAGAAGAGTTCCACGGCCACAGCCGCTGCCTCGTCAACGTCGCAAGGGGAAGATGATGAAGAGTCGGCAGCCTCCTCCGTGGTATCGGTACGACGGGGTACGAGGGCACGCAAAACTTCCGGTAAAGTTTCCAGTAAAAAGAAGGACGACGCCAACAGCGACGACAACGACAATAATGAGGATGGTGAGGATGTGTCGGTTGCTTCTTCGACTCGAAGGAGCACTCGTCNTGCTGCAGATCCAACGAGCGTCGATGACGACCATTTGTCCGTCGCATCGTCGTCCTCGAAAGCGTCAAAACGAAGCACCAAGTCCACAAGGTCGTCCAAGTCGAAGAGGATCAAAAGTAGCATGGCAAAGAAGAGTACTGCTGCGGCCACCAAAAAGGACGACGAGGAAGAGGCATCGGTGGTGGCATCGGCAGCGGCGACGCCATCGTCGTCACCAGTGCGGCGATCCATGAGAGGATCCAAGAAGAAATCCAAAGATGACGATGCGTCCGCTCCCTCACCCGCATCGACTCTTGCATCGACAGCATCGACGAGGAATAAACGGAGGAGCACCCGTACCAAAAAGGACAATTACGACGATGATGCAACATCGGTAGCGTCGGTGGCATCGGTGTCATCGGCCACCAACCGAGCTAGCAAGAGCACTCGTATATCCAAGAAGAAGAGCACCACCACCACCGCAGCAGCTGCCTCGTCAACGTAGCAAGGGGAGATGACAAGTCGACAGCCTCCTCCGTGGTATCGGTATAACGGAGTTCGAGGGCACGCAACACTTCTGGTAACGCTTCCAGTAAAAAGAAGGACGACGCCAACAGCAACGACAACGACAATAATGAGGATGGTGAGGATGTGTCGGTTGCTTCTTCGACTCGAAGGAGCTCTCGACGTAATACCGCCACTACTACTGATACTGCTGCTGGAAGTAAGAAGAAGAAGAGTGGTGGTGCAAGTACCAAAAAGAAGGGGGTCGTCAAGAAGGGCATGGGCGATGTCATTGGCGAGGGCGAATCGGAAGCCACGAACGACGTGGGTGAAGACGATGATAATAACGACGATGATGATGATGATGTCACTTCCGTGGCGACCTCTTCGTCCGTGGCTGGAAAGAAAACTAGGAAGAGAACGACGACGTCAGCAGCAAGGGGAAGAAGGACCGTGATTGATCCGGAAGAATCGGTGGCGGAGACACCCAGTAAGCGTCAAAAAACTTCGGCTGGTGCCAACAACCTTCGTAGTACGGACGTGGTCCCGGTGAAGAGGTCGTCGCGACGCAACAAGAAATAAGCAAAATGTGATTTACGTTTGAGGATGATAAAATGTCTCGCTCTGCATAAGGCACTTTTATTTTGGGCCCATCTTTTTCTTTCTTTATCGGAATAAGATTATATTATTAATTTTACGAACTATATTTATATATTGTGTTTCAGAATGGGCGACCGATGTACGAAAGATGCACAGAGGCTTGTGGTCGGGATCATGATTGGTTAAGTCATGGATAAAGCAGCTAGCAAACCATGATTAATATTTAAATCATCATGTAAAGAACTATGGTGAGTGAATAGTGTATCAGCGAGCTAGTTCCAAGTTTGGAAGTAGTCAAACACTGGGATCTTCCTACATCTGGTATGGGTACGTAGAAAATATTGGTGGGCGGAGATGCTCGATTTTTCCACATGTACCAACCCTACTAATTCCGTTCCATACCATACCATTTGGTTTTAATGTTTGCTTTATTTTATTTTTATTGTTACGAGGTCTTACGAGGTCTAAAACTACATGAAGCACAAACGAGCGGATTACCTGTTCTTCAGTCTGTATTTTTACGTAGTCTAATTACATGCTACAGTACGATAGTCCTATCCTTGGATCTTAAAGCCATCACGTCAACAAGCGCGGCGAAGGCGTGCATCCAACACAAATCAGTCACAGCAAAGACGCATGCTACTTACAACCCACGCTCTCTCTCTAGAGGCTACAATCAACCATAGACTCTTGTGAAACGACAGTGCGAGAAGAAAAGGGTGCCAGAAGAACACATGTCTTCCTCCGCCGGCGGCGGTCCCGCTCCCAAGACCGGGAGGGGAGGAGGCAGAGGAGGAGGAGGACGATCCCGCAGCGGCGGTAGAGGAAGGGGAGGCAGGGGAGGCCGCGGTCGGGGTCCATCGCCATCGCCCTCACCTTCGGGCGGCGGCAGTGGAGGTGGCGGTGGCGGTGGCGGTGTGAATATCGGAGGTGTCGGCGGTGGCGGTGGAGTTGGCAATAGTGGCAACGAAGGCAACACTGGCGGTGGAGGCGGAGGGGGAAATCGCAGAAATCGACCACGACCGGCATCCCTCCCCCGCAATGGAGGCGGCGGAGGAAGGTCGCCAAAACCCCCCGGCGGTGGACGCGGAGGAGGAGGTCGCAACAATGCCAGCGGTGGTGGCTACAATGGCAGCAGCAATCATGGCGGCGGCGGCTACAACAACGGTGGCGGTAATGACGACGGGTACTACGGCGGACAAAACGGTACCCGAAGCGCTCCAACGAGTCGCGCCGGCACTCCCAACAACTACAACGAACAACGCGGTGGTGGACGAGGAAATAGTGGTGGACGAGGCGGAGGCGGCAGAGGCGGAAATGGAGGACGCGACGGAGAAAAAGGAGCAGGAGCCCATGCCGTCTCTGAATCCCGCCGCATCGAACTCACACGTCTCCTCGCGAATCTCCGCGAAGACGACAATGCCGAAAAAATGGAACTCCCGGCCGATCTCACCAATACCCAACGAAAATTCGTCCACGAACTGGCCATCAAGCTGGGTCTCAAGAGCAAGAGCTACGGCAAGGGGGAGAGTCGGAGGATCATCGTTACCAAGGTGGATGCGGGGGGTATGAACAAACTGGGCGGTGGGAAGGGTGAGGAGGATGATGAGACGAGGTTTCAGGATGCGCCGCGGGTACGCGTGGGAAAGAGTGGGGAAGCGGCGTTGCGGAGGCATTTGGGGGCGTTTCCACCCAGTGGGGCGGAGAGGGCCGAGGCTAGAGAGACGGGATCGAGTTTGTTGCTCGCGGCCAAGGGGGGGGCTGAAGGTGCCGATGATGGGGACGGCAATGACAACAATAACGACAACGAAAACGGCACGGAGAATGCGGGTGTCGACCTCCTATCCACCCTCAACGCGGTCCTCCCACCCTCCACCTCCTCCACCNGTGCGGGTGGAGGAGGTGGAGGGTGGGAGGACCGCGTTGAGGGTGGATAGGAGGTCGACACCCGCACCTTCTCCCCCCACCGCCGCCACAACCCCCGCGCCGCCTCCCATCCCCAAGTCCGCACCCGCCGCATCGAACGCCACGCCCGCGCCCAAAAAGCCATGCGAAACCACCGCGAATTCAAAACCGTATCCCTACGACGCCAGGCACTCCCGGCATCCTCCTGGGCCCAAGAAGTGTGCCGCACCATCCGCCGGAACCGCGTCACCATATTGGCGGGGGATACGGGATGCGGGAAGTCGACGCAGGTGCCTCAATTTTTGTTGGACGATGCTTATTTTGGAGGGACTTTGAATGCCGCCATTACGCAGCCGAGGAGGATTTCGGCGATTAGTGTTGCGGAGCGCGTGAGTTCGGAGCGGTGCGAGAGCGTGGGGAAGAGTGTGGGGTATGCGGTGCGGCAGGAGTCGAGGAATGGGGAGGAGACGCAGTTGTTGTTCGTGACGCCCGGTGTGATTCTGCGGAGGTTGCAGAGCAGTCCCACGTTGGAGGAGTTTAATGTGCTCATCATTGATGAGATTCACGAGAGGGATCGGAATACGGATTTTTTGATGATTGCTTTGAAGGAATTGTTGAGACGGCGTGAGGTGGACGATGACTGCGGCGACGGTGAGGGGGGAAGAAAGAGGGATGATTTGAGGATTATTTTGATGAGTGCTACGATGCAGACGAATGAGTTGAGGGAGTATTGGTGCGGTGTGGGTGGGGGTGGCATTCGTGACTTTGGCATCAACGATGATGGATGCAACGACGCCGATGACGATGACGACGTTGCAATCGTAAGCAGCTACGACGGCGATACCAACAACGACGACGAAGACGAGGACGAACCGAAAATGCCAGCCGAAATCGACATCCCCGGCCGAGCCTACCCAGTCCAAGAATTCTTCCTGGAAGAAGTATTAACAATGACGGGATTCGTCGACAATGACGATCACGGCGGCGGCATGTTCGATGCTCCGGACATGGCACAGCTCGATTTGGATCTGGCATCGTTGCTCGGCGGCGGGGGCGGTGGCAAAAATGGCAGCAAACGAAATCCATCATCGACCCCAACCTCCTCGTCCGTCGACAACACTCTGGCATGCATCATGTGCAACCGCCGTGGATTCCGCAGTCCGGAAGAATTCGGAACGCACGTGGCGCTGTGCGACGGGGGGGGGACGCTCTCCATGGGTGAATTGGAGGATAAGGTTCGGAATACTACGAATGATGATTTGTTGTCCGATCTCTTTTCGGAGTTTCACGACATTGACGATATTGGCAATGATGGTACTCATAATGCAGCGGAGGGCGAAGGAGAGGACGGCAATGACATGTTCGACATCCCCGAGGATGCCATGGAAGATTACCAAGTGGAAGACGACGATGTCGATGCCGAAGTTGAAAAATGGGATGGATCCAGTCCCTTCTTCGCCGCCCCCATCTCCTCCGGCATTGGTGGCAGCAACCCCACCGGCGCCACTCTGACGGAGGAAGAAATGCTGCTGCGCTACCAAACCGCGTACGACGACGAAGAGATCAACTACGATTTGGCATTGGAACTCTTGAAGTACATTGATGCCTCGTCGTACGGGGATGGGGCGGTGCTGGTGTTTCTGCCGGGGTGGGGGGAGATTAGCGAGTTTGATCTCGTGTTGAATGGACCGACGTCGCCGTTTGGGGATAAGAGTAGGTATACGGTGTTGCCGCTGCATTCGGGGATTCCTAGTAAGGATCAGAGGAGGGTGTTTATGAAGCCTCCTGCGGGGGTGCGGAAGATTATTTTGGCAACCAAGTGAGTTTTAGATGTCGAGTGTGCTACTGTTGGATGTTGATTTCGAACATTGTGATTTCGATCAACATTCCTTTCTTGATAAATGTTGTTGTTTATTATTTTGCCGCATCTCATCAAAACAGTCGTTCGTCCCCTTTCACTCACGATGCTTTTGTTTTGTGCTTCCCTTTTGTTTTGTCCCTTTGATGTTTGCACCTTTTTTGTTTGCACATTTGTCCCTTTTTTTTTCGCTTTTTACTGTTTGCTGTGCCTGGTTCGTTGTGCCTTGTTTGATATCGTCACAGCATTGCCGAAACTTCCATCACGATCGAGGACGTTGCGTTCGTCATCGACACGGGCCGAGCGAAGGAAAAGAACTATGATCCTCATCTCAAGGTGAGAGGTTTATGTAGCGCGGGAAATTGCCTGCAATATCATTTCAGATTATTTCTGGAGTGTATCCTTTTCTTTCGCCTTTATCGGTCTTGCAGGATTGCCGAAGGTCAACCGGCGTTGTACCCACATTACGCACCCCTCGTCCCGCTCTAAACTTCTTTTTCTTTTCTTTTTATTCTTCCCCGCCCACAAAAAAGACGAGCACCCTCCAAGAAACATGGGTCAGCAGAGCCTCGGCAAAGCAACGCCGGGGACGAGCCGGACGGTGCAAGGCGGGGGTGTGCTTTCATCTCTTTTCTCGGCGGAGGCACGCATCGATGCGGGCGTTTGTTGAGAGCGAGCTTTTGCGGACGCCGTTGGAGGAATTGTGCCTTCAGTGCAAGCGGGTACGTGTGCATTGTATGTTTATATTTACGGAAGGGGGGAGAAGATGTGTGTTTTTAGTGCGCTCGGGTAATCGATGCTCCAATGCCGATGCCTCTCATGTATTTCTGTCCATATCCTTACCCATGCCGTTGTCACCCCCCTCCTTTCCGCGACAGCTGTCCCTGGCTCCTGGAGGTCCGGACGATCCCGACGGCATACCGGCCTTCCTCGGGCGGGCCATGTCACCTCCCCACCCCAAAACGATATCCAACGCCCTCGACCTACTCATCGAACTCGGCGCCATGGACGACGAAACGAACGACCTGACCGATCTGGGCAACTGCCTCTCGATCCTCAGCCTCGAACCAAGGGTAGGAAAGATGGTCATTATGAGCTTTTTGATCGGATGCGCCAAGGCCGCGTCGGCCATGGCGGTGGCCATGTCCTATAAGAGTCCCTTTGCACTGCCGCCGCCCGCCATGCGGAGGGCGGCCGATAACGCGAGGGTCAAGCTGAGCGAGAGGTCGGAGAGCGATCAGGTCACGAGTTTGAACGTTCTTCGAAGTCGAGACGTTTTGGCGAAGAGAGGGCAGGGAGGTCTGTCGGGATGGTGCAGGACCAACTTTTTGAATTATGGGTCGTTGAACATGATTTCGGATTTGAGGAAGAATGTTTCACGCGAATTGGAATCGCTGGGGTTTCCGCCGTCCGTCGCGGGTGGTTATCATAATAGAAATGGAGATTTTAATCCTGCTTTTCTGCAGGCTTCCATCACCGCGGGATTGTATCCGGTACGTAATTTGGCGCGCATTTATCGATTGTGAATTCTTCTAATTGGCCTGTCTGACGACCCCTCCTGCATTCACTTGTTCCTAAAATTGAATCCATATAGAATGTAGCTGTACGTCGCCGCGGCGACAAAAACCATACAACAATGACGAATAGGAAAGCAAAGATTCACATGAGAAGTGTCAATTCAGTCAAGGGGCAACCTCTGAATAACAAATGCGAAGTGGGCAAGAACGAAGTGGAATTCATCGTCTTTGGGGAATTGGTGAAGGGCAAGGCCATGTTTACAATGGACAACACTACACGGTTAGACAGTTACCTTCCCCTGCTACTGCTCTGTGGACGATTGAGGACACGACCGGCGAATTTTGGCCCGGACGAACCCAAGAAGGCAATTTTATCCGTCGACGATTGGCTTGTTTTCGTGTGTGAAGAGGAGATAGCCGCAGCTCTCGTAGTTTTACGCGCCAGGCTTGATTCGGCATTCTCCCACATCACAGCGGATCCTCAAAACTTTGCAAATCTTGATGCAAAGGACAAGGATGCCGTGGATACACTGAGTGTTGTTTTGAACAGCGGTCACAAAGCAGCTGCCACTCGATAAGTGTATAATTGCAGAATGGTCAATCAGCAAACTCGTCTGGTGGGTGGGTGGAAGACGCCCGATTCTTTGATCGACGTGAGCAAATCGAAATTGCGCACTCTGCTCCTGCTTTTCAAGAGTACCTTTTTTAATATCTCTCGTAAACGCGAAGCAAATCATTCATATTTTATTTTTAAAATATG
>JALLOR010000089.1:0-14112 GCA_036939395.1 Porosira glacialis
CACCCCCGCGACGAAACGGAGTGCCTCATCCGTCGGAGTCAAGAAGAAGAGGAAGAAGAAATCCAGCGAAAACGACACGGACGAAGGAGAGAAAGTCGAAGGCACCACCAAAGTGTCATCGGATATTTTCCACGACGGAAACATAGTGACCCGATTCACACTTACGTACGATGCCCTTGCTGCCCTCCGCAAATGCCTCACCCACGAACCTCCCCAGGGGAAACAGCAGCAGCGTCCTTCCTCCTCCCACTCGCCACGCGTTCAATCCCCCCATGCCTATTCTCCCCGGAGCCATTCCCCCCGCCGTAAAACCCCCCCACGCACTCATAATCCTCACACAACGACGGTGAATGCCAATTCGTTGGCGGCGACACGGTGCATCCGTTCCAAACTGCGGTCGTGCGTGGAGACGAAGCATGTGTTGGAGGTGGTTTGGGCCAGGAGGGATATAAAAACAAAGTTGGTGGGTCCTCGTTTGGAGGGGAATGTCGGGGCTGTTGCTGCTTCTGCTGCAGAAGCGAGTGCGGATGCGTCGCTTCTATCGTTGGTGGAGAAGGATTCTTTGAAGTGGAGCAGCACCGAAAAGGTGTTTGAGGCGTGGGAAAGGCGTCTTTGGATGGCGTACGTCGAGTTGTGCGTCACCATTGGGCGGGGACGGGTGAAGGAGGAGCCACCACCTAGTGGCAATGCTGGCAGCAATAGTAGTGGAAATAGCGGCGGCAATCATAACCAGCCGTCCGAGTGTTCGTCGCTNGGCAGCAATAGTAGTGGAAATAGCGGCGGCAATCATAACCAGCCGTCCGAGTGTTCGTCGCTTCTGGACAATGAGGAACGACGACTGGCCGTCTTTTATGCCATTGTCGAAGCATCCAGGAATGTTGAGGAGGGACATCATGGGAGTGCATCATCATTGCAAGAAAGTGGCGATGGAAGCAATGATTTGTGGCCACTGTGTCTTTCCAATGCGCACCATGCCATGGTGTCATCAGCCTATGCGGCGTGGATGACGAGGTCGCAAACAACACACAAAGCGACGGCAGAGGCGATGGTGGCGGAGGCGGTGGGGGATGAGGGGTCGTCGTCCAAGGCGGAAGAGTATTTGTGAACTGCGTTTTTAAACAGCGTGGAGGCCTCGTTGTCACGTGAGGGCGACATCAGTGGCGATGGCGATGTCGATGACGGCAATGGGAATGGTGGGGACGATATCATGGATGTGGATCTTCCCTCCTCCTCCAACACTTCTTCGGCAACCACCGCAGCACCGATTCTCATTCGCGAGAACACACCCCTCTCCATCCGCGACTCCCGTCTCTTTGCCCTGGCACCGGGACGTCCCCCCCCCACTAAGTAACGATTGATGCTTGCGCGATTTGTCGACATTCTGCGCTTGGGCATCGTCGAGGGGGCATTTTCTGCAGCAGCGGCGGGCTCATCAGCAGCAGTGTCAACAACTACCGCAGAACCGAGGAGTCACGCTTCCTCGCACGAGCCGTCACACTGTGCACCGCATTGGTGGACACGGTGGCCGCTCCAGGTCTGTTGGCCAAGTTGGCCGTGGAGGTGGTAACAGTGGATGCCTACCATCTTCCCAGGATCAGGGGTACGAGTCGTAATGGTGGCAATGTAAGTGACGTTGGTTTTAACCGGGACGCGTGCTTCCAGAGCCTCTTTGACGACTGGGAATCCCCCTCGGTACCCTACGTTGCCTTACCTGCCTCCACTTCCACCACCTCCTCCTCCTCCACTCCCACCGCTCCTCCCATGGACGAACGCCATCTCACCAAACTCCGCGCCGTCATCAAAACCGCTCTCGAACTGGGATTCACCTCGTCCCCTCACGACGGATGCCACCTCCTCTTTTCGGCGTGGAATGCCGAAGCCAAACTGGCGGCGTGGGTGGATCCGTGGATCACCCCTCTGTCGGTATCGTCCATGGCCGAACTGGGATTTGCGGAGCGGCTGACGAAATTGAGGGAGAATATGTGCGGCATTTATGATTTGGCGGTGGCCAACGATGGTGGTAGCGGTGGTGGTGGTGGATCCGCATCGAAGGAGCTGTCTTTGTTGGGGAAGATGCTGCAACAAAAGAGGGAGGGGGCGACGCACTCGGCGCTGGATGTGCGGCTCCTCGAGGGGTTGTTGCCGGCGATGCATACCGTGGAGGATTTGGTGGACATTTCCACGCGGGAGCTGAGCTGCAGCGGCAACAATGATGGAGGAAGCGACACTTTGAACAACCGTCGTGGATCCGCATCGTTTTTTGCTTATTTGGAAGCTTTGCCGGTGTACATTTCCTTCCTGGTGAGCATCCATGCCCGTCCGGGCCCCAATGACTTTGGGGGGGTGCACCGGTTTCAGAACCACAAGTCGCGCGGCAGCGGCAGGCGCAAGAAAGGAGGCGCAAGTGGCATTGGAGGTGTGGGGTACAGCAGCGATGACATGATGGACGTCGATCACGGCGATGGAAGAGGAGGCAACGATCGAGGCAACAACGACACCTACGACGACCAGCATGACAATAGCGATTCCGACACGTACCCCGACTTCTCCGACGATGACCACCCCAATCCCAATCATCCCAGCAATGTGGCATCCGCGTCCGCCACCTCGGCCGTACGGATCCATGCCCTGGCGCGATTGCACGATGCGTGCCGTACGTTGGGAGGACACGCTCCGTGCTTTCCCGATTGGATCGATGGGGAATGTCGGCTCCGGGAAGAAATTACCGCTTACTTTTGTAAGAATAGCAGTGATCGTGGGTTGACGGGTTTGACCAATTTGGGCATGGCCGTGCTGGAGGAGTTTTGGAAGAGTTTGGAGAGGATTCTGGAGTTGGTGGCCGTTCGAAACGGAGGCAAGGTGGCCAATTCGAAAAAGTTGGTGAACCTCATTGTGGCCATGCAGCACACCGACTCCTCCAAACACGCCGGATGCCTCACCAAACTCACCTCCCTCCTCCGCATGGACGACACCTCCTCCACCACCCAACTGTCCGCACTCACGGACGTCCTCGAGAACAAGCAGCTCCTGACCCAAACCAAGAACGGTCTGGCGAGGAACTGCCCCCAACGCATCGTGGGAGCCGCGCTCATCGAGGGGTGGGAGGCGTATCCGGGGGAGTACCGTGCCAATGGGCAGTGGGAGATTTTATTCGCGGAGAGCTTGAGGGGTGCAGGCTTGCAGCTGCCATGCTGCGATGATGACAAGAATGACAGCAACAACAACATCAACAACAGCAGCAGCAGCAGCGATGATGGACAAGCCAAGGGCGCCAAAGAGGCGAAGGACACACCATCCACCAAGCAAGCCGCAGAACTAGCAAACGCCATCGCCACCGCCATCCGATGGCGACGAGTCCTCCACGCCACACTCAGCGCCATGGTCCCGGTATCGGCCATGCTCCGCTTCAGCATCAAGGGCGGAAAGGGGCGGAGTCCCCACCCCCTCTGCGAGGAGCATCCTCCCTCCGGCACTACGGGAGGCACTTCCTCCACCGCAAGAGGAGCGGCATCTCGCACGGCGTCCCGCTCGCCGTCCACCGCACCACCGAAGGAGGACAAACCTTCGAGCTACCCCCAAAATTTGACGCTGCGAAAGAATGCCGAGAGGTCCATCTCCTTTTTGGGCAAGGTTGCGAGTTGCATGCCGCGCGATGAGGAGATTTGTCTCACGGCACGGGCGGCGGCGGGTCATTTGTTGGAAACACCTCGGGATGTTTGTGAGGTGGAGAGTTTGTGGCGGGTGCGATTTGCTTTGAATGCCATGGGAGCGGTTACCGACCTGTTCGACGGTGGTGGTGGTGGTGGCAGTGGTGAGGGGGGACCGGAGGAATTGCGGAGACGGGTGGCGGCGGGGGAAGTCCTCGAGGAACTCTTTCAAAACCTAAACGTGGCACTCGGCCTCACCGCGGACTCGGATAGCTCCCGTCCCCCCTCGGCGCAATCCTCCAAAGTAAAGGAAGAATCCTCTCTTTGGACCGAGGATAAACTCTCTCGACTCCTCTCGTGCCTCGGTCTCAAATCGGTGTTGACCATCCGCCCCATCGCGAGCGGTTCCGACGTCGATGTGCTGCACGTCCTCTCCTCCATCGATTCCGGGGGAGGTTCCGACGAAGTTGAATTTGAAGTTGAAAATGGTGCACCGTCCGGGTTGTTCCAAGCTTTTGGGAAGAGTCAGAGCCACGTCGTCACATTACTTACATCTTTTCTGGGTCGTGGACGCGGTTGTGGACGGCCCGTGCTGCTGTCGCGGAAGAATCGATTGGCGATTGTGGAGTTTCTGCGTCGTCTCGTCGCCTCCGAGAGCGCCTCGGTGGCGAAGGGTGCGGAAATAAAGAGTTTGGAGAGGGAGGCGGTGGTGCTTCCCGCGATGGTGGCGGCGTTGGACGAATGGTCCGAGGAGGATGTGGTGCGGCTGGTGCGGGATGATTTGTGCTGCATCGACAACATTCAAGGCGAGGATGGCAATGGTGACAAGGATGATGAGGATGCGGATGAGAGACGCGAGTACAGCTCCAAACTGGCCTCCCTCCTGAGTCACATGGTCATGGGCACCCACTCCCCCGCGGGAGAAGGATGCAGCCGCGTCCTCGTCCATCTATCCGACTGCTTGGAGAAGTGGGTTTATCTGTCCTCCCGCACTCATTTGATGCAATTGCTGTGCCTCATGGCCTCGAGGTTCGGTGCGTTGCGTTTGGTGGGAACTACTCTTTTGGACCTCGTTCGGTCGGAGACGGCCACACACGCAGACAAATCAGAGACTGCCAAAAAGGGCCAAGGGGAAGAGAAGGAGCCAAAGGAGAATGGACCGCTGTCCAAGGAGTTTTTGAATGCGGTGCGAGAATTCTTTGAATTCATCGAGGCGCTGGATCATTTTTTGAACAAGAGATCGAGCGGTGCTTCATCGTCGACAACGGAAGCTACTGCGGTGGGTACGGCTGTGGATGTTCCCATGGCTGCGGCCTCAGGTGTTGGTGGTGGTGGTGGATCGTCGAAGAAACAGAATGCACGGTTGGAGGGGGAGACTGCTCCGGGAAAAAAGGGATGTTATACGGCTCTCAAGAGTGGGCAGAAGGTGCTGAGGACTTGTAGGTGAGAGACTTTTTTTCCATTGCAATATGCAATATTCTGACATGTGTGGAACTGTATCTTACACATTGTCCTCTTTGATGCGCATCTCTATTTATCTCTATTTCCTCACCTGTCTGTCCCTCTCTCACGTTTGTTTTTCAGTTTTGTGGAAACGGGAGCAGGATTTACGGAGCAGCACTGGTATAATTGCTACACGTGTAATCTACTCTGGGACAAGGTGTGTAACTATTTCCATTGCCTTTCTCTCTTTTCTAGGGTGGCTGCTGATATTCAGCCTCGCAACAATAATTAGGTTCTAACCTCTGAAGCACTCCGTCACTGCCGATTTTCTGATTTTCAAAACAAACCGCAGGGATGCTGTTCCATGTGCGCAAGATACTGCCACGGAACCAACTGCGACATCTCCTACTCCCGAAAGTCCTCCTTCTTCTGCGACTGCGGAGCGGAAGGCGCGTGCAAATGCCTCTCCCCCCTGCCGCACGAAGTCACGCGAAGGTTGTACGAAGATGCGGACGACGAGGAACTTCATGAGTCCGCCTCCGCAGCACCATGTTCGAAAATGGACGAAAGAAAGAGACTTTTCGCATTCATAGATTTGGTGGTGGAACGATTCCCCTTGGAGTGCAGGGAGTCCTTGCAGTCCATGGTCGAAGAGGCGCGTCGCTCGCTGTGGAACGAATCCCTCGGCTTTTGTTTGTTCGAACGTTGTTTCAAAGACACGCACGCACACGAAGTTGATTTCGACTCTTTCCTCCAAGACGCCGCGGTCCTCCCCACGGGGTCCAAAACACCCGGCATGGAGGAACGGGGAGGCAAGCCGCTGACCTTGACCACCCTCGCCACGCGGTCCTTCGTTCCCCTGCGTGCCGCCAAGGCCAATGCACTGCAATTACGAACCCCGGGGGGTGCCGCCATGGCGGAGCACCGCAAAAACGCGGGTGGTACGAGGATGGACAATAAGCTCATGGTGTCCGATCATCGCGGACGTTTGATCATTGCCGAGTCGTCGTCGATACTGTTCTGCATCGGAGGCATCAAGTTGCGGGACGATGCCGAGAGGGTGGGGGAGAGGGGAGGATCGGGGGGACAGCTGTTGAATCGACAGCAGCTGTGCATCCTCGGCACGGAGAGGGTGTCGTTCCAGATCTACGGCATGACATTGTGTCCCACCAACGATCGACACCTGTTGGTATGGGGTGCCTCCGAAGCCTGCGTCGTCGTACTCTCAATGGCGTGCGATGCCATTGAGAAGACTGTGGATCTCACGCTGCAGTTGGAGCCGGCCGATTGCGATAGCGAATATTTGCTCAAGTGCGAATGGATGTCGGAGCTTCATGTGATTGCGGTTTGTGGGACCGTGGTGCACATTTATGATATACATCGGGTGTCGGATGGGAATTCGTGCAAGGCCACGACTCATTATGCGTTGGCGTACGAGGATGTGTTGATTCGGGCCGCGGTGCTGATGCGGTGCGCCGGGTCGTCGGGGTCGGAGGAGGGTGGGGGAGAGGGTAGTTCGTATACGGGCATTCGTACGAAGTTGGCCATACTTCTTGATACAGGTAGGTTTGCATATATGGGTTTGGTTTGGTAGGATCTTGATGAATTTTGCGAAAACAAGCTCAACAAGACTCCAACCTTTTTCTTTATTTCTCCTCCTCGTGCAAACCAGGAAAAATCAACTTTATCGATCTATCCATCGACGAAAGCGGCGATCTGGAAGATCAGGGCGAGAGCTACATTGAGTGCGGTGCCAGTGTATCGTTCCCCTCCGCCGGCATCCGTCGGTACTGCGGTGGCAATCCCTTGCCCTCCAAGTCGACGTCCACAACCTTTGGCGAGGGATTGTTGTTGAGTTTCCTTCACCAGAGCAACTTGCTTCTTTATCAGTGCGTCTCCTCCTGTTGCGTAGCCATGTTTGTGGATGGCGAAGGCTCTGTCAGTTCAAGTTTTGGTACGTGATTGTTTCTTTCCTTTTATTTCCTGTTCTGCAAAGCTCGCCGGTTTGATTTTGATCCAAACTTACACATGCTTATTCTCCCTCGTCTGCAGAGCTTCTCCCCCACGTGATATCCTCGGAAGATCTGGGCACGGAAAACGGGCACGACATTACCGGCCCGTACACTCACTGGACCGAACTTGGCACCGTCTCGAAAAACCGGGCCACGTATTACCGCGTGTCTTGCATCGGAAAGTCCACGCGCACGAATCAGCCCAAATTACTCTTGCTCGAATTCAACAAAGATGCGGTAAAGGTGAAGGAACTTGCCTGGCCGGCGAACTGTGCGGCCGGTCTTGGAATCAGCTCCAACTTTTCTTACGCGTATTTAGGCCTGGATGCCTTCTCTGCACCGTGCGTGCTGGATGCTTCTGGTTTGCCCTGCGATGGATCCGTATCAAAGGATGCAACTATTCAGGAACGGACTTTTATTGCTGCTATTACCGAGAAGTCTATTCTCTTTTTTGGGGAAGACATGAATGTTGGTGATGGTGGTGGTGATGGTGGAGAATCGTCGACTCTTTCTCGGAAGTTGAGCACCGACAAGACTTCTGTGACCAAACGAACGGGCAAAACTTCAAATATATTCATCTTTGAAAATCTCATTAATGTCGTTGATGAGTTGACGTACAGGTGAGCACATTGGTGCAGGAGCGATTTAAGTGGTTGTGAAACTCGGCGTTTCTATTACCATGCCACGAACCAAATGACGCCCCCACTCAAATTGTTCTCACCATTTTGTGTTATTTTCTCTCTCGTACTTTTCCCTTTTACCTCCGGAAGTGGTGACATGGTGGGAAGGGACCCGACCTTGATAAAGAAGAAGCTAGGATTGAATAACAACGAGTTTGTAATATGTCCTTCGCGTGAAGGTTGTACGCTAACCACAAGAATCACGCCTTCGGCGACGAGTACCAAGTTACAAGTGACTGATCCGACGACAAAAACTACAGTACCCGAAAAGGATCTTGTCATTGTTGCCGTTAGAGTCCTTGTTGGTTCGATGCCTGAATTGATACCGAACCACGTTGTCATAATGGGAAGAACTATCAAGATGGAAAAGAGCGTCAAGAGATGGTACGATTTTCCTCTGACAGATGAGGAAGTTCTTCTCTCTCAGAGAAATGGCTTTGGTGAGTGTCGAATACCTGTGTATGATCATTTTTTGCATTGCTCGGCAAATCATTTCTGATGCCGTCCCTGTTACTCTATCTCCGTCTACCTGTAGTTACAATTTGGATCTCGCCTTGCCACGACCCGTCGACCTGTCCGCTCATTGACTCTATCGAAGTCTACGCAAAAGAGAGAGAGGAACTTGCATTTATCTCGACCGGTTACAATCCGGCAGCTCGGAAAACAATAGGTAATGCTGCTTCTTTTCTACCGGTTGACAAGGAAGATGGCACTGGCATGCTCCTTTCGAGCATTCAATCGCTAACTTCTTTAGGCAGATTTCTTGGGCATGATACAATGGAGAGTTTAAGTGCCGATAGGAGGGGAATTCTGAAGAACATTATCGAAAGAACTGCGTTGGACGAGAGTAAGGAGGGGTCACTTAGGGATCGAACGATAGTGCTGTTGAATGAAATTGAAAGTGATACAGCAGCGCGTCAGTATTTTATTGATGAAGCTACTCTTCGTGGCTCGATTGTTTCCCTAGATCGGGTACACAGCTTTATCGAGGCTGCACTGCTGACAGATTCCGAACCGTCCAAAAAAGTTGGACTGGTCCATCACTGTGTCGAGTTGCTTTGTATGTGTCTCCATTCGGCCATAAGCATTGCTCGAGTGCGTGGGGAGAATTACAAGAAGGCGGTGCTTGACATTATTGCCGATGGACTAGCGACGGTATCGCCAGCGACAAAAAGCAAGCAGATTTTGGACTTGTGTAGGGCTGGGAATACCGAAGATCTTGATTTCTTTCAGTCTACACATCTTGTCACCGAGCTCGTTTTGTTGGAGATTGCTGGCTCTGATTCAGTGGCTTTTGCAAATTTCGGAACACTTACTGATTTGCTCAGATCGTCGGATTCCGAAGTTGTCAGAGCCTGTTGCAATGCCGTATCAGATATCGTTGTCGGGGAATGCACAGAAGTAACCCCAGAAAAGCCCGACACGGCTTCACAAGATCACTTCATCACCTATCAATGCGATTCTTGCAAGGCCTTTCCCATCACTGTGAGTAACTTATCACGTAACGCTTTGTTTTGTTTTGTTTTTGTTTTTTTCGTGACTAACGAGGCATTTCATGTTGAAATACACTCTTGAACCCCTCACAGGGACGAAGATACACTCTTGGAGGAGAACTTGACATTGATCTCTGCAAACAATGCTTTGACGAAGGTGCGAATTTCGCACGGGCTCACACCAACAATGATCCCGTTGTGATATCAGGGAAGACGTTGAATGTGAACAACGAAGAAATGACCTGCGCAACGATTTTGCAAATGGGGCAAAAGAAAATTGCCATTCCTAGCTTGGAACAAAAAGAAGAAGAGCGGAAAGCGACCGAGGCCAAGAAGGCTGCCGAATTACCACATGCGCTAGACCTCATGGACGATTCAGATGCGCTGCAGGCAGCCATCAAAATGAGCATGGAGAACCCAGACGGAGAGCCGATGATGTGTGACGACGACGGCGGAAAATCAATCGAAGATTTCAAATCTCAGGTTTTCACGCAATTGCTCAACTTGTCAGCAAAGTGTTTATCTGCAGAAAATGCCTCTGATGTGCTGTCGCACTCATACCCCATTTATCAACTAGTACTTGACCTTGTTTTCAAATCTGAAACAGAAGAGCTCAAAGCAAAAAGAGGGAAGGAGGTTGCACTGGCTTTTGCAGCGGTCGTAAATGATTCTTATGCGGGAGATTCCAGTTCTTCCTCGGAGCAGAAGCACAGCAAGCTAGTTGTTTGTCTTCGTACCCTTGCTTGTTTAGTACTCCAGAGAAGTGACCTTACGAGTGACCCAATGTCGAATATATCTTCGGTACCTGTGGGTCAGGAAAAAGATGGCGAACCCGCTTTAAACCGCAAAGACAAGACAGATCCACGGTGAGTATACTTTATTTCAAAGAATGATCTGGATTTCAGTCTCATATTATTGTATCTCTTAACTCAATTATTCTGCGCTTCTATCCTCTATCAGTTTTATTTGTGACACCCATGGTGTGAAGGCTGTAAGAAGGCGCTGCTCGCACGGCGTTCACAAGGATCGTAGGTTTTACGTGTGTGGTCTTGAGCGACGTCAACGTTGTAAATACTTCAAGTGGGCTGATGGAACCGAGACTGGTCGTTCTGGGAATACTGGATCCTCATCTGACGGCATGGATTCAGCCCCAGACGACGGGGAATTTATGGATGACGACGACATGGATGTCTCACCGACTTTGCAGTCTGCTCTTTCAAAAGTGTTTAGTGAAAACAATGTCGCATCTTCTCCCTTGCAGGAGCAACTTGTTAAAATTGTGGGATTACAGTTTAGGCGAATCGAAGAGAATCAAGACGCTACTTCTGAATCAAACGAAGGATGCAACCAGACCGTGCTTTTTGATTCTCTCAGAACCCAGAGCGATCAACTGTGCGAGAAACAAGATGGATGCAACCTTAGCAGGGAGAAGTTCGGTCCGTTGAAACGCAGTCAAAATGCAGACAGTTCTCCAGCGGCATCTAGCGTGCTTGAAATTGATACGCACAAACATGCCCTGCTGCGATCAATTTTAACTCTCTTATCACTCATTGCCCCCGGTGACAATGGTTGGTCAAAAGAATGGTTTTCGATCCTGTGTGAGATTATTAGTACGAGTGTATCCACTCAACTCCGGTTTTTGGCGAAGAAGATGCTTCAGAGGTTGTGTGGAGGCAGGCGACATATATACCACCGCGTTCGAGATCACCATGTATTCGGCTTTCAGGTGAGACCAATAAGGAATGTCGATGGTTTCTTGTTTAGCATTTCCTTCTATCATCTCACCGAAGTAAATGTGATTTTCTACACTTTGGTTTTACGTTTAGTTCAAAAAACTTGTTCAGCAGAGCCTTGACATTCTTCACACATCAGTGATCGTGCGGGAACAGGCAAGGCAATGCGGCAAACAATGGAGGGGTGAGGAAGTGACCTTCGGGGCACTTTCTACACCAGGCATGCTGCTAGGAACAGAAGACCTTATATCAGAAGATTGTTATTCCATCAAAAACGAAGAGAGCATTTGTTCTGTCCTTGATGAATTGCTCGAAGTAACTAAGGCTCGTGGGCGCAACTGGAGACAGTTCTGCGGCCTCTCTGCTGCAATCACAAGTACCACAAGCACCAAACAAGCACCCACTGATGGCATTCTTGAAGACATTTTCAAACGCTCACCTATAGTGTCCTTGTTGTGGCTCGGTTGCTGCTTGAAAGGACAAAATCAATGCAAAGTGTTGACTTTAATCGATATTGCACTCTCTAATGAAAATGCTGGCAATATGGAGGACGAATTGGATGGAACCGACGAGGATGGTCCATCAGGAGCTTACCCCTCTAATTCTCACACCGATTCCTCTGATCCAGAGCTGTCGCTTCTACAAAGCTTGACTATTGATGATATGCATGCTTTCATCACACAGTTAGTTCTCCGTGGCCGCACGTCAGAATTGCGACTTCGATCAAGTAATGTTGCACACAAACTAGTATCTAAATTCCCCCTACCCGAGCAAAATCACTTGGTCAACAAATTGATAGACGGCCCGTTCCGAGGAGTTGGCAAATTTGGAGGAGACTCGAAGCACTTCGTGCTATTACTCCAAGCCTTCATTACTGATTATGGTTCAGAAATGGACTTGAAGCATGTTTTTTCTTGCGTTTGTTCATCTTTTCTTCTTCAGATGACAACAGGAAACATGTGCTGTAAAGAAATACATTCTCCCGCTGCCGTCACGGACATCGAAGCAGATTCAGGGGGCAAGAAGTATTTTGACCTGTCAAATTGCATTCATTGCCACAAACAGCCATCCAACAAAGATAAATCAATCTGCTCTGGCAGCAGTCCAGAGGGCTCTTCTACTGAGAGTGTCGCAACTGCTTGCTTCTTACCCGACCAAGTCAGACCTTTTCAACGGAGCCGCCTAGAGGCATCGACTGCAGCTACCGTGAGCTCAGAATTCTCATCATACACTCAACTGAAGTTTCGGGTTGCGATGTCTGAAGTGCATGTAACAGTTAGTGATCCCCGTGGGAGGTTAGTTCAAAAGATTGGTGTGTACTTCACGCCTCGGCAAGTCAGTGACGTTAATGATCTCAAGAGTGATGGTTATTCTCATCTTTGGCAGAGATGCGGGACGCTTTCACTTGCGCGGGGGTCCACCCAAGCGTCCTTGAAGCTGAAAAATCCCATCATAGCTGCTAACTTGAAGTTCGAGTACTTGGAATTTCATGAGAAGCTTGGTGGAATGAGGGCTCCTGATGGCTCGTTGATCCTGCACTGTCCACGATGCACGAGAACGGTCAACAACGCTCATGGAGTCTGCGGAAATTGTGGGGAAGTTGCATTCCAATGTCGAAAATGCAGACACATCAACTACGATCGTCTTGACGCCTTTCTCTGTGTTGAATGCGGTTATTGTGCGTCTGGAGGATTCAACTACGAAGCGACGGTTGGTATTGCTTTAAATGCGGTTGCTATACTTGACGAATCAGGGCTTGGTACGAGCATGGCTATGATTCGTATAGCAAACAAGAGGCAAGGTGACATGAAGAACTCTCTGAAAAAGAAAATGCTCCTCCGAAAGCGTGGAAGGAACAACGAAGATCTAGAAGAACTTATTACGTATGGCTCCTCTTTGAAACGTGCGTTTCTTGGGAACTTGCCAAAAAGTGGTGGTTCAGGGGGCGATGATAGTGACTCCAAACCTGCTGCTTCTGGATCAGGACCGTCGTCTCGAGGGGCCGATCGGTTGTCAGCAGCTAATAAGGCAAGGTCCCTGATCAGCTTGGCAAGGCAATTGCGATCCGAGAATAGTGCCCTGGGCGGTGCGTCCGCTGGAATAGATTTCTTGGAAGACGCTGACGACAGTTTGTTTGGTTCTCTTGGTGTTGGCGGCGGCGGCGGCGCGGGAGATCCTCTTAGCCGTCTCGTTGCAAATATACACGCCAGAGTTCGCAGTACTGTGCCCGGGAGTAGTGATAATGCAGGGGATGGCGGCAGGAGCTCTCGTGGTGATGGTTCTGGTAGGGGTGGCGATGATAGCAGGAAGACAGGTGGCCGAAAGGGCGACAAGTCTCCCCGTTCTCAAGTGGATGAGTGCGATAAACTTTACTCCCAGATGCGTGAAGCAGAGAGAGAATGCTACGAATTGAATCGTANAGAATGCTACGAATTGAATCGTAGGATCGATGCATGGAATCGCCTGAACAAAGATGCCTTGTCAGATTTTGGCCCCCAAGTTCCGTTTGCGAACCCCTTCTCATACGTACCAACACCATGCTCCATCTGCTCCAGCAACGTTACATGCCACATACTGTCGCTCTTGCTCGCTATATTGAATTCAAACATGTCTCAATCTGAGCATACAATTACAATTGATGTGATACGCTCTCTTCTTGATGAGCGAATTAACATGGGCACAAAGCTACTTGATCTCAAGCGACTCACCATTATTACCCTGGCCACAAACTCCAATGCGGCTGCTGAATTGATTTTGAATGAGCTACGAACAAGACTCGTGGCGGTGCAAGACGTGGCAAGCGCAGAGATCCTTGGTAAGCTGATAGAGCTAGATTTCCCATTGGTGGACAAGTACATAAAGCTGGCTATGGAGATTTTGGATTCTGGTCTATAAATATAAAGCATTTTGTCCGATTCGAGTCAAACTTGAACAGTTCTGTAAAAATGTGCTCACTGTGGTAGACG
This sequence comes from Porosira glacialis, assembly GCA_036939395.1. NCBI lineage: Eukaryota > Bacillariophyta > Thalassiosirophyceae > Thalassiosirales > Thalassiosiraceae > Porosira > Porosira glacialis. Next base: position 13,975 of record JALLOR010000089.1, read on the forward strand.
TCAGACTAGTTTCTTATGATTATGCCTACTGTCATAATAATACCTATTTATATAAGGGGGAGAGTTTTCTTCAAGACCCCCTTTTTTTCTTTACTCACGTACGTCGATTCGCAAGGGGCGTGCTGAGAGTGTTCAGCG
>JALLOR010000090.1:3125-13855 GCA_036939395.1 Porosira glacialis
TATCATAGCTCGTATCTCGGTGAATATTGGATGCACGCGCAGCATACGATACATGGAACAATGAGTCATCAAATTTCTGACTCAACTGCATATCGCATGCTGTGGCTCAGGCCTCGGTTTAATGAGAATTTAGCAATTCTTTCAGTTTGACGAGCTCCTTTTTTAGTTTAAACGTTACATTACGTAATACATAGTATTATTCATTGAAACGAACAAACACTTCGCTTAATTTGAATGGAGAGAATTCTAAAAAAACAAATTGTCCTAAGGAACACTTCTACAGACTACCAACCGAACGTGTATCTGCATCAACCTCACAACAGATCTCACTCTCACAACATCTCTCACAAGTTGCAGAAACTGCGAAAAATAAACCTTCAAATCAGACGCCGAAATTTTCCCTTTGGTGTCCCCGCTTGCCTAGGTCAGTCCAAAGTTTCAAGCTTCAAATAAATCAACCAGCCGTCGCCCCCCGTCATCGGTCCTGTTTTTTATTTAGATTTACTACTAGTACACGTTCGGTTTCGGTTTGCTGTTTAGAATATGCCCGCCTCCTTATCCTTATATATTTGTTTCCTTGCCGGGCCCTCACATCATGCCTCTCATTTTATTTTTGCGCCATTTCTCTCTCTCTCATTCGAATAATCACTCACCAACACCGATTCTTTTTTGGGCCCAATAGCAGTAGGACCTGGCTCGTTCTACAACTACAATGCGTCTTTCTATTGCACCCGTCGCCCAACTGGCCGTCCTTCTACTAGTAAAGTGGGCGCCTGTAGCCTCCACTGACCAGCTACTGTTGGAGGACACCGAGTACTGGAAGGATCTCGAAGCATCAGGGCAACATGTAGATATTCGAAAGGAGGAAGGCTTCACTAAGGTGCGCCAATTTCGCTGTATAAATATTCTAGCGCATGTTTGATGTTTGATATATCGCGGTGTTGCCACTTCTGATATAATATAACCTCACATCCGTTGGTTTCTTATTCTTTCTATAATAACGTGTTCCCAGGGCGCCGTTTTCGACAAGGAAATGGCGGTAGAAAGTATCAATGATATCCATTTCCTTGAACACGAAATGAAGGGTTTCCTTGAGGATATTGGCCACGCCCTCGATGCCATTTCTCCTGAAAGCGACCTTTATCCTCTGCTGAAGGGAGTCAAGGGTGGGGCTGGGAGAATCGAGCATATGTTTGCTGACATCGTACAGCACATTGAGACCGCTTCAAACCTGCTCAATCCTTCAACTCTTGGTGGGGTAACTGGTGATGAGACGATTGTTGGTGCCACTGCTAATGTACGTCGCCTCAAGACGACTCCCTCGCATGCTGGCAGTAGCAAGGGCAATTCCAATCACCAGCAGGGAAACTACAGCCGTGGCAGTAGATTTCACACTGACGACGACAACGAGAACGATCTACCCCCCTTTATGCATGACTTCGGTCATGCATACCACCCCAACATCGTCCACGAGGCGATTCATAATGGTGACGTTTCATTCTTTCAGGAAAGACTAGAACGAATCCGCCACCACTCTTTCGCCTCCTTTTCTCAGCACGGCCGTAAGCTTGCATCAACTCTCAAATCAAAGGAGGAACAATGCAAACAGCTCTATGAATGCGCCAAGGACTACACACTCTACGATCTTCTAGTGTTCCTATATATCGACGATATTGACAAAGACACTGGCAAAATGGACGATCGTGTGGAGGAGAAAACCGACACAATCGTCGCGCCTCTTACGCAGTTCGACGATAAGCATTTGTTGGTCAAGTACGACACGATCAAGGACAGTATCACGACTCTCACAGCAACCACTTCTTTCAAATACGACTCTGATGTCTGTGACGATCTTCTTGCTCAGTTTCACCGCTTCGCCGAAGATGAAAGTATTGTTGAAGCGCACTGGGAGCAAGGGAGCGTCAACAGCGTCTGTCGCTCTCCACAGAAGTTTACTTTTCTCGACTACAAGGATTTGGCGGTACGATTTGAAGCGAGTGGGGCTCTACCTTTAATCCTCCAAGAGCTGGTGGGATGTGCCTATGTTCTGCACGATAACCGGCCTATGATTGCACCCTACGAAGAAGAGGGATTCCTCTTCGAAGGTTTCAAAATCCCAAAGGATATCAAGGAGAGGACGGATGAAAATCACGGTGAGCTCCCCCACGGGGGGGAGTCGTTTTTTAAAGTCAACGGCCCCAAGTTCCCCGACGAGATGTTTGAATTCGATGAATACATGCCAGGTTCTCCTTTAGTTGATTACGTCTACCCAGAATTTAACCTTCTTAACATTGCTACCAAAAAAGCTCTTCAGTGCACAAACACAGAGGTGATCGATGAGTATTTTGCCAAGGCTTGGGCGAAAGGACTTCCTTTGCATGTCACCATCACAACCGAACTCTCATCCCAGGGCAATCCTGATATTGACAAGGAACGACGTCAAACTTTTACGTACAGTGATTCTTTTCTTAATGAAAATTGTGAAAGTGTTTTTCCTCTGAAGCCCCGCGCAATTTGGTTTCCCAGTATCGGCTGGAATGCAGTTAGTACTAGCGATTGCCACAAGGTGGGCAAAACCTGTGACGCGTACAAATCAAGAACTCGTCCTTTTGGAATTTGTACTAAGCAATCCTGTGAGAACGGCGAGATATTGGCAAAAGGTATTGAATTATCTATTGGGAAAACTGCTGTTGGAGAAGTGTGTGCAGTGTCTCGAAAGGTTGCTCAGGCAGCTCAGGCAGATCCTACTACCGTAGAAGGATCGATGCCAGGCTACTGCTGCCTTGACACTGCAATGACCTCAAAGTATTGGGGTGTATCGGTAAGTCATGTGAAGCTATCAATCTGAGCCAGCATGTCACTATATATGGACACACTAATGTTTTATTGTACTTTCCAATACTTTCTCGCCCCCCTCTACTTGCCGTCCCTCTATTCCCACGCAGTTTACCTGCGCTGCAGCTGAAGCTAAAGAGAGTCCCATGGAGTGTCAGAACAAGGGGCCTTGGTTCTCGCATCTGAACGCAGATGTGTGTAAGGTGTACGACGGGGTTTGGTGCAGAAATCCAAGAGATTGCTCCGATCTGGTAAGCTGCACCCAAAGCCGCAGTTTTGAGAACAATACTCTTGACAACACAACCACTGTTCCATCGGCATTTGAATTGTACATTATGGCCTCTCCGGAAATTAAGAACCCCCAAAACGCGAACCAATGCGGAAATCTCCGAGAGTATCTTGGATTTGACTTCGATTACCCCGATGATCGGGTGATTTGCGAGGAAGTTGAACGGCTGAGTTGTAGCCAAGACTTCAGCGATCTTGATGGGCTATCTGGTCTGTTCACTACTGATAATGAAGACGAAATAGGAAGCATTAAAATTGCCGATGCCAGGGCGACGACAAAAAGTAAGTGCCGGCTGGCGGACGTTCGCCATCCCTGATATCTACGAGGCTCTCAGAGCAGCCCTCGCAAAGTGTACCTTGTTTTCTTTCTCACCTTGTCGTGTATCTTTTACGTTCTCCCATTCAGAACCCTTTAACACGATCGCTGCAATGGTGTGGAGATCTTTAAACTTCGGTCTTTCGACTGCTCTCTCTCTCCTTGTTAACATTCAAAATTCCATTGGAGTGGCTGATTGTAGCTGCCCTTTGACCGCTTGCGCCTGCGCAGCAATCAAAACAATAGGATACTCAATAGCCACTGTCGGCAAAATAATTATCGCAAAGGTAAGTAAAAGTACTTTCTCCTTGTGCGTTACGAAACAATTATTCATCCAACAGTCTTACCATGGTTTATATACAATGTCCATTGTATCACATTTATGAAATCGTAGGTATTGGATATCTCCAGCTTCACATACACGCAAATCACATCAAAAGTGAATGGAGAAGCCGCACACCAATGGATCGCGGATACTCAATACAACACCCGTGTGAACAATGACGGCCTCAAGCAAATTGCCGAAGTCCTTACCAAAGTTCCCAAAAAACGAGTAGAGTCTTCATCAGATCTTGATCGGCTGAAGGATCCTGGAAGAGGCTGCGATGGCGAGATTGATATCGAAGATGATAGGTTTGATAACAATCTAAGATCGCCTGATGAGTGCGACGAAGATTTGTACCGGCCATCTCTCGTTATCCCACTGTTCGGTTTCCAACTTATGGAGCCCAGTATGTATGCAGTGCCCGAAAAGAAATTCAAGAACGAGAATGATGCTTTGGAATTCCTAAAGATGCTAATTCAGCCTACAGACGACTGTGCGTATACAAACCAGCTCGAGCTTGATATGGATCATATCCTGGGCACCACATGCGGCGGAACTTCATTTAATGTAACTCCCAGGGAAACGCGTTGCCCCCTCGTGGAGTACAGCGTTGGTAACACTGAGACATTTACTGCCTACGTAGATGGCGATAAGCCCGCTGTGAGCTGCGGATTTCGTGAGAACTCAATGATGCTAAGGAATATGGACCATCTAGAGGAGGACACGACGATATATATCGACTCTGATTCAACAGGTTTGGTTGATGTTGAATTCTTTTTTCAGATCGAGGTAAGGAGGATACCATGATATAACCTTTCGATGCTCATGATTGTTATATTCCTTTATCCTGCGATGACATATCATGACCTTATGATGCTCCTGATTGTAAATCTTTATTATTGGCCACCATTACAGGATAACTGTCCTGACGACATTCAAGTTGAAGTGAGCGTCGAAAGCAACGAATATGATTCTGATCAGAAGCCAGCTGTAATCGCCCGTTTCAGGCAATTGGGCGGAGCACAAGACGTTAAGATCCTTCTAGCCCCAACAAGGTGAGCATTCTTGCTCGTTGATCCATACAGTTGATTTATTTATTGCAAGCCCGAACAGATTTCCTTCCCCTCCCCTCTCACTTTTGGTTCTTTGCTCCTGTTTCCTTATTATTGTGATTGTAGTTGCAAAGAGACTAGAGTTGATAGTGGCATTTGCCTCAGTGATTCAGAGACGGCCATTAGGTTCTACGATATTGCAGTAAAGGCGACAGATTTTGCTGGAAATTCCGAGATGGCACAGTGTCGAGTTGTTGTCGTGCCATCTACTCACTTTGTTTCTTCACGTAGCCGACTTAGCAGCAAAGCTGGGAAAGATCTCCACACTGGTCCTACTGACCTTCTTGAACGAATTGAGGATTCTGTCCAGCGTTTTGAGTTTGGTAAAGAGACCTTCACCTGGAATGGTTCGTAATCAGCGAATTTGAAGTTGAAAGTGCACCTGTTGCGAACGTCGTGTAACAGCCATTACAATTGATACATATGATATGTATTAGCTTCCAGTAGGCTAGGGCGTTTGTTGCCTAGCCATCGCGAGATTAATATGTTGTAACTTTTCGGGCCTTGTTAAAGGGAGACAATTCACTAACAAAATAAGTAGCAAATACGCAAAAACATCCACTGTAGCCCCTCACGTAGACAATGTACTGTAACCAATTTTTTGTTCAATAATCTCTGCCAATCTCATGTTTTTTAACCACCGCAAAAGACTAGCTTCACAACGATCATTTGCGGGCCTTACGCCTCGGAATTGAAGCCTCCGTGTGGGTCATTAGGCATCTGTACTAGTATGGCATCAGACAGCCAAGCTGGGGCATTAGAGACCTTAAATGAACTACAGAACACCTTTGTTTTGTGTAGCCTACAGTGCCAATCACCCCCCATCAAAATATAGAATATAATTGTGACGGTAAGCGACAGGATAGCCGAGACAGAAAACACGACTGCTAACTGTCTGACACACGCACAGTCTCACTGCTTATTAATTAGGCAGAGTTAGTATCAAACGTAGGTTAACGCTGTAGAAGGAATTGCAACTTGACGCCGGCGACGACCGGCACTTCCCGACAGGGCTTACCCGAGCAGTAGGTGCTCGGCCAGCCTCAGTCCAAACAAATCACCCACGGGTTGCTTCGGTCGGCAGAGACACGGAGCGGCTTCCTCATTTTGTGAGTCCATTGTCACCGCCAAATATATTTTCAAATTATTAACGGACAAATCAGCCACATACTGAGGAATCCGTAGGGTCTACGGTAGGGAAGCCCGTTACTTCACCATGTGCGTTCCAAACACCAATGGCGAAAACTCTCTACCAACCAGCACGCTCAATGGCGACACCAGTCCCTACAAGAGTGCAACAACGGAGCCGAGTCCACTGACACTGATCACGTTAGAGTCGACACACACCAGCGCACCACAGTCAAACGCAAAACACCGCCAACGACAAAACAAAACATAAAAAAAAACGATCCAAAGATGCCACAAGCATCATCTATTCCCAAAACATCCAAAGTGGAAAAGACCCCCTCAAGCTCGAGTACATCGTTGAAATGATGAGAGAACGAGGGATAGACATTTACCTATTACAGGAAACATGGCTAGAAAGGACTTACACCAATTATGTTGAAGGATATCTATTTATTCACCATGGTCTAGATAAAGCGACATGCAACAGAGGAACCGGCGGAGTAGGAATACTCCTCTCCCCTAGCGCGGAGAGAGCTTGGGACAAGGCTGGCAACCCACCACCCATCCTCGGAGGAGTCATTGCGAAGACGACACGCTTCATAGGACTCCACCTAGACCTAGACACAGAAAACCAACAAGGAATCAACAAAATATTTATTTGCAGTCTATATTGCCCAGACTCTGGCTACGACAAAGAACACCTCAATTCGCACTACGAAACGATCTCCAAAATCCTCTCTGAAGTCCCAAAAACGACCACCATCATAATCGGAGGAGATGTCAACGGCAGAGTCGGTGTAAGAAGACATCACAAGGACGGAACTATCGGCAAATTCGGAAACCCCGAGAGAAACGAAACCGGTACAAGAGTCCTTAACCTGGCAAAAGAGAATTCGCTGTGTATCCCGACAACTATGCTCAAACACAACACATACAACACACGCACAAACAATCTGCCCAACCAGGTACCAGCACAGATAGACCGCTTTTTAATATCTAAATCGAAACGGAAATGCGTCAATGATGCAAGAAGAATCGTAAAAGGTACGACCCCCTCAGACCACGCAGCAGTCAAACTAACGATTAGGCATGGAGTAAGGAAGAAGACACGAGGAAGGAAACCAAAAAAATCGGTAGACAAAATATATTGGAGAGGACTTGAAAACAGCGAGATTAGGAAACTATTCGAAACAACCGCTGAGCAACTAATCACCTAAATTAGAGAAACAAAAGCAGAACAAGGAGACATCATCTCAGTCAAGGATTTAAATGACTGCATAAACGAAGCAGGCAAACAAACCACCCCGACAGAAAAGCGGGCGCGCAATAGCTGGTTCAAGGACAATGCGGACAGAATCATCCCAGCAATTGACGAGCGCAACGACAAGTATGAAATTTGGATGAACGACCCAAATGACCACAACAGAGCGAGATTCACGAAAGCGAGAAACGAACTCAACAAGGTCAAGCGGAGTGCCATCGCCAAATAGATGGAAAATATTGCCAAGGAATGCGATGACAATGCAATCAAATGCAATCCCAAAAGAGCATGGGAAGTCATTCGGGAAATACAGCAAGGAATACAAGGACACCACAGAGTACCTCAAACGATGAAGATGAAACTCGAAAATGGAGAACTTGCAGTCAACGACGAAGAAAACGCGGACGTATCCGAACCACACTCCTTCAACGTATTCAACCAAAATGACGCCCCCGTAGACAACAGCGTACTCCAGCTAATCCAACAGAGACCAATGAAAGACCACCTGAACTACCCACACACCCCCTTAGAAATAACGAAGCACATCAATAAAGCGGCGCAAGACAAGGCAGGAGGAGAATCAGGCATCACAGGCAGAGCACTCAAAGCCCTGGGTTCAGTATCAGTACAAACGATACACGAACTTTTCACGGCCTTCTGGAACGATGAAGCGGATTACAAGGAGTGGCACGAGGCCATCCTAAAATGGATCCCCAAGAAAGGAGACCTCTCGCAAGCAAACAATTGGAGAGGCATCTGTCTCGGAGACGCCCGAGCTAAAGTCTTCAGCTCAATCCTCACAGCAAGGCTAAGCGAAGTAATAAAAATCAAAGGCATCGAGAACCAATTCGGATCCCAGCCAGGCAGAGGATGTCAAGATGGACTTTACGTCATTCGAACTATGCTACAACTGAGAAGGAACCAAAACTTACCTACGTGGGGCCTCTTTGTCGACCTAGTCAAAGCATTCGATACAGCAAACCACACCCTACTGTACGAAATTCTACACAAATACGGAGTTCCATCCCAACTTGTGAATGTTATACAAAGACTATACGACGGAGCCAGTGTCAATCTAAAAGTCGTCGAAGCGTCACCCAGATCGATTCCCTACACAGTAGGAGTCAAACAAGGAGACGCAATGGCGCCAGTACTATTTCTATTTCTTATGCAGGCATTTGCTGAGACCCTCGAAGACAGCTGGGAAGAAGCTGACATCGAAGTCCCAACCTACAACTACCATCCCAACCGAGAGAGACCCATCGGGAGATTAGTTAACCAAAGGAAAAAAAGCAAAGGCACTCTATTGTTGCTGAACATTATTCTGTATGTGGATGATGGAGCCTTCATCTTCACTAACAAACCCGACATGATAAAAGTAGCCGGAATTATTTTCGACCACTTCGCGCACTTTGGCCTAATCATGCACATCGGAAAAAATGGAAAAAAATCCAAAACGGAAGCCATGTACTTCCCCCCCAAACTATTGACGAAGAATGACACACCAGAAGTCACACCCGAAGACACATTCCCAGTCAAGGATGGATATGTCGGATTCACCGACAAATTCAAATATTTAGGCTCCTTTATCAATAGATTATATTGAATGGTTATTCAATGTGTGTCTGTGGCCTGCCCAGCCTTATTATATATTGCTGACATAGAGAGAAAGAGCAATGACTGGGATGCATCCTTTATTAACTATTGCTGATGTAGAGAGAAAATATTCACATTTATTACACCAGGGGAACAAGGTAGAATTTACCCTGCAAATGAAAAAATCAGTCAAAGTATCCCATATTTGACAATGCAGTGAAAACCATGCACATGACAATGAAATTTAACCTCGTAGTAGTGGTCATTAATAGGTATTTTTGTTCCCTGTGTACAATAGGCTAGTATTAAATTAGTGGCTACAGTTGTCCACCTTTCCATCAATTTTGGATTTGTGCTGCCATAGTATAATCAGTTTTGCCTCACCAGACAGGAGCCAGTTATCTTGAAACTATGCAAGTTTGCCTATCCAGTTGTTTTTTTTTAGAATGGTTTCCATCATGGTGATGTTGTTAGAGTCTTGTCTGACTTGCTCATCCCTTATCTTCAATACACCAGGTTGTTCCACATATTATGATTCATCTAGATTATTCAGATCATCTTCTTTCTGTAAAGGGTTGAAAGATCCAAGATTATCATGATTCCTTCTGTGCTGCTGGTTTGTTATTTCCATGAGTCATGGTGCCCATAAAATTTGGCTAAAAATCCTAAACTTGGGTTCTACATCATACGATTGATCAGTAAACACTGCTGGGGAGCTGGGTTTCTACATACATTGCTGGTACTAAAACATAATACACCACAAATAATTAAGAAAATAAGCAAGTTTAAAATCTCTGTATCTCCCACAGAAATGTTTTTTTTAAATCAAACTTGCATTCACATTGTAAAAACAATTATCACTGCTGCAGCATTTTTTTCATACTGTATGTTTTCAGTGATTTTCAAATATCAAAACCTGGCTCCCCAGCAGCATTTACTGATTAATATGTAGATCCTCCCTCCATGTACTCAATGTCTATAAAAAAGAGTAAATGTTGATAAATATTACAACTAACAAGGTAGTTCCTATTTGCCAGATTCCATTTGGGGGCTGTGTTTTAATCCTGCAAATGTTCTTTCAAGATAAGTATAACAAAGCTATGAAAAGCAAGAGTAAAAGAACTTGAAGAGAGTTTCAGCTTAATGGGGCGCCCAGCAGGAATTAATTAAGTAACAAAATAACTAGCAAATATGAAAAAAACATCTCCTGTAGGCCGCCTTCACATAGATAATGTCATGTAGCCTATTTTTTGGCCAATCTCATATTTTTCATATGTCAAAAGACTAGCTTAACATTTGTCATTTGCAACCCTGATGCCGCCAAATTGAAGCTCCTCTATCGGTCATTAGCCATCCGTATAGCATCAGACATCCAAGCTGGGGCATTAGAAACCTTAAATGAACTACAGAACACCTATGTTTTTGTGTACATCCAACCACCCTTCAAAATATTATAGTGACAGCAAGCGATCGGACAGCCGAGACAGAAAACATGACTGCTGGTTCTGACACACAGTCTCACTTTATAGGCATAGAGACCTCAAATTTATCTTCATTTTATTATGATTATACTTATTGCAAGCTGTTTCAGTAATTTTCCCTATGCTCCATCCTATGTGAGGGTTATTCCCAGATTTTGTTACCAAAATGATTCTTGGGCCCCACCTTGAGATGGCAGCATTCTGCCAGCATTCTGCCAGCCATACCCATATCATGCAATATTTTTCTTCTTCTGTTGAAGCTCTCAATGACATTTTCAACTATGCTATTATTCTTCATGTGCTAATATACATATACTAGTCCTAAAATATCTCATAATTTTCATTTCTGATTTATCAGAAGTGAATTTTGTCACCACCACCCGTTTGT
>JALLOR010000091.1:0-12261 GCA_036939395.1 Porosira glacialis
ATAATCGATTCAGCTCCCGTACGAAAGTCTTGTATCCTCGTCTTCGACGACAATAACGATGGGTCGGAAACCCAACAAACGATCGGCAGCCGCGTCAAAAGTCAGCGATGAAGAGGGCGTCATGTTCGCAACATATTCCACTCTCATTGGCATGCAAAAGAAGAAAGGACTCTCGCGACTAGATCAGCTTATTGAGTGGTGCGGTGGCCCGACATTTGATGGACTTCTCATGTTCGACGAGTAAGTCAAAGTCAATAGCACTGAGAGATTTGAAGAGGTTTTCAGTGTTTTTAATCAAATTGTTCACGATGGACTCGGTTTCTGTCCTGTGTTAATTCTTCACACCAACAGATGCCACAAAGCCAAGACAATTGCTTTGGACGGTGACGGTAAAGCTAAGAACGTGGGCAAGAGTGGCGTTTGCTCCCAAACGGCTGCGAAGGTTGTCGAACTTCAAAATCGCCTCCCCCGTGCACGTGTTGTATATTGTTCGGCCACCAGCGTTAGCGAGCCAAAGAATCTGGGCTTCATGTCCCGCCTTGGTCTTTGGGGCCCGGGCACGGAACATCCTTCTGGGTTCGGTCAATTTTTGGAGGGAATCGATCGAATGTAAGGGCCGTTAATGAATCAAGCGAACGTAAGAATCTTTACTGCATTTTCAATTACTCATCCAATCTTATTTTATTGTTAACAAAGGGGAACTGGTGCAATGGAGCTGCATGCAATGCACTTGAAGCATCTGGGGGCTTTACAGGCAAGGACACTCAGTTACGAAGGTACGTACAGGTAGCGGAGAGGGGGCATGGGGTGTCGCGTAGTAATTTACCGAACCGATCTAACCATACCGAAATAATTACGGCTGCCCATTTCTGCTCGCTGGCTCTCTCCCTTATTAAAAGCGTGCGAGTTCGCTGTCATTGATAAAGTCATGAGTGAAGACGTGTGCCGGGCGTATGACAGAAGTGCTGTGAGTATTTAAAAGGTTGGATATTGATAACACTCTTCGGATCGATTGTCGCACGTGAAACCCCCGCGAAAACAATGTTGGTCTCTAAATGTTTCAATTTTTATCTCCTTTCTAAAATGTAACGCAGGAGCTGTGGACGGATTTACATTCTCGTCTCATGGATCGTTGTGCCGCTCTCAAAAACAAGCAGAATCTTGATAAAAGAATTGATATGGCACTTGAACACGGAAACGACCTGGGCGATGAGTTGCAGCAACATCGACAACTCCACGAAGATTCAGATTGTGACAGTGATGATGAGGACATCGATGATGACGATTCGACATCCTTGAGTGCTAAAGAAGAGCAGCGCATGCTGAGGAGGAAGTATCGCAACCGCAAGCCAGGAATTGTGAAATCCTTATTCTGGGGCGCTCACCAACGGTTCTTCCGGTCGTTGTGTATAGCATCAAAAGTTGATGTCGCTGTCGCAACTGCGAAGACGGCTCTTGAGGATGGACACTGTTGTGTCATTGGATTACAGTCAACTGGAGAAGCCCGGGCAAAGGGCGCTGCCAAAGCGGCTGGATTTGATGACGGTGGTGGAGGTGAATTTGATGGCTTTGTTTCAGCTCCCAATGAGGACTTGAAACGAGTAATTTGCACACGTAAGTCGAGAGAAGATCCGATTGTTTGCTCGTTTTATTACCAGCCACTGAAAAACATGAAATTCTGATCATCCTTTTTTAGTATTTCCTCTACCACCCAAACCCTCCGGGGTCATTGCACCCGAGTTTCTAAATCCACTAAAAAAAGACGCCGGCTCTTCTGATGGTGATAGCAACAGTAATAGTAATGTCAATGCCGATGATGATGATGAGGATGAGGATACATCATCAGGTGTAGAAGCGGTTTCAAGGCCATCTACTGGTCGAGCATCTCGCCGTGCCACCAAAAAAGTAAATTACTCTGAGCATCACATTGATGATCTTGGTAATGACCGGCGCAAACCCGCGAGGACGGCGAAGGCACCTGCTAAAAAGGCAAAAGCACCTGCTAGAAAAGCAAGGTCTTCAAAGTCAAAGGTGCAAAAAAAGAAAAAAGACTCTGATGAATCATCAGATGATAGTGTCTTTGCCATTGAAATCGACAGCGACAGCGACGACGATGACGATGACGACTCTTGTAGCGACGACGATAGTATATTCAAGTCGAAAGAGCGAAGGAATAAAGGGCCAAAAACTCCGTGGAATGAAATTCCGCTCGACGGTTACGGAACATACATGAACATCAGTGATACGAGGCGGGTGAACTATAGGAAGGAAGCCGAACGGCTTGAACAATGGCTTTCTTTTGTTGACGAGCTCAATCTCCCGCCAAACCCTCTAGATCGCATTCTAAACGAGCTTGGAGGGCCAGATAAAGTTGCGGAGCTTACTGGTCGCAAAACGTGAGTTTCGTCGTGATTTTCCTGTTTTTACTCGTCGTTCCTATCGAAACAAAACTACTCTCTTGTGTCTAACAATCCAAATGTTGCCAACCCACGTTTATTAGGAGGCAGATCAAATATTATGATGTGATGAATGACACTTTTAAGGTATCGTATGAAAAGCGCACAGGGGATGGACCAATTGACCAGCTCAACATTGAAGAGAAGAACAATTTTCAGGATGGAAATAAACTCGNACAGTGCCTGCCGATGTCGTGAGCAAAGGGATGCTGTCGAGCTTGCAACTCGAGGCTGTTGTGTACGGTTGCCAACGCCATGCTGTGGATCTTCCCATCGGCAGCCGTAGAATCTTAGGGAAGAGCGCGAAAGCAATGTCCACGACATCACGGAGTAACGAACTCGTGCCAAGCGGAATGCCGAGACACAATGACAATGCACATGCGATCTTGACGGTCAAAGCGGAGAAGGAAAACGCGAACGAAAATATAGGTTCTTCGAGCGAAGGTATCTGTGGAAGCGGAGACGATCTCGAAGAACGAGAGGACGCGGATACGATACCCCTCCGCGCCGGTTTCCTCCTCGGTGACGGAGCAGGAATGGGAAAGGGGCGCACTCTTAGTGGGTTTGTACTGGAAAATATCGCGAGGGGACGGAAAAAGCACGTGTGGATTTCTGTCAGTGGAGATCTGTATGAGGACGCGAAGAGAGACTTGAGGGATTTGGTGAGCAAAAGCAGCAAACGAAACGAGCGCAGAGCTTACAATTTTGACATAAATATACTGACTTTGAACAATTGCTATCCTCTTTTTGCAGGGATTGGAAAACTTCGCAGCAAAGGCGTGCTACAATTTGGGCAAGGTACGTTTGTAAGGAGATCATGATAACGACGATACGTAGATTTTAGTCTGACACAAATGGTCTATTGGCAAATCTTCTCTGATATGATTGCACCTTTGTCTATAATCGATTCAGCTCCCGTACGAAAGTCTTGTATCCTCGTCTTCGAAGACAATAAAGAAGGGTATGAAACCCAACAAACGATCTGTAGGCGCGTCAAAAGTCAGCGATGAAGAGGTTATCATGTTCGCAACATATTCCACTCTCATTGGCATGCAAAAGAAGAAATGACTATCCCGAATATATCAGCTTATTGAGTGGTGCAGTGGCCCGACATTCGATGGACTTCTCATGATCAACGAGCAAGTCAATGTCAATGGCACTGAGATATTTGAAGGGATTTTCAGTGATTTTTAATCAAATTGTTCGCGATGGACTTGGTTTCTGTTCTGTGTTAATTCTTCACACCAACAGATGCCACAAAGCCAAGACTATTGATTTGGACGGTGACAGTAACGCTACGAACGTGGGCAAAAGTGGCGTTTGCTCTGAAACAGATGCGAAGGTTGTCAAACTTCAAAATCGCCACCTCGTGCACGTGTTGTATATTTTTTCGCTACCAGCGTTAGCGAGCCAAAGAATCTGGGCTTCAAGACCCGTCTTGGTCTTTGGGGCCCGGGCACGGAATATCCTTCTGGGTTTGGTCAATTTTTGGAGGGAATCGAACGAATGTAAGGGCCGTCAATGAATCAAGCAAACTTAAGAATCTTTACTGCGTTTTCAATTACTCATTCAATCTTATTTCATTGTTCACAAAGGGGTACTGGTGCAATGGAGCTGCATGCGATGTACTTGAAGCATCTCGGGGCTTTACATTCAAGGAAACTCAGTTACGAAGGTACGTAGTAGGGAGGGGCGTGGTGACGTGTAGTAATTTACCGAACCGATCAAACATACCGAAATAATTACAGCTGCTCATTTCTGCTCGCTGGATCTCTCCATTATTAAAAGCGTGCGAGTTCACTGTTATCGGTAAAGTTATGAGTGAAAACGTGTGCCGGGCGTATGATAGAAGTGATGTGATTATTTAAAATGTTATTGATAAAACACTCTTCGGATCGATTGTCACACGCGAAACTCCCGGGAAAAGCAATTTAGGTCTCTAATTTTTTTAATGTTTACCTCCTTTCTAAAATATAACGAAGGAGATGTGGAGGGATTTACATTCTCGTCTCATGGATCACTGTGCCACTCTCAAAGACAAATAGAATCTTGATAAAAGAATTGATATAACACTTGAACATGGAAACAACTCTTGTAGCAGCGATGGTGGTATATTCAAGTCGAAAGAGCAAAGGACCAAAGGGCCAAAATTGAAGTGGAATGAAACCCCCCTCGAAGGTTACGGAATGTACATGAACATTAATGATACGAGGTGGGTGAACTATAGGAAGGACACCGAACGGCTTGAACAATGGTTTTATTTTGTTAACGATCTCGATCTCCCGCCAAACCCTCTAGATCGTATTCTAAAAGAGCTTGGAGGACGGGATAAAGTTGCCAAGCTCACTGGTCGCAAAACATGAGCTTCATCGTGATTGTTCTGTTTTTACTCGTCATTCCTATCAGAAAAACTACCATCTTGTGTCTATAACAATCTAAATGTTGCCAATCCACGTCCGCACTTGTTTTAGGAGGAAGATACAATATTATAATGTCATGTCTGACACGTTTAAGGTATCGTATGAAAAGCTCCAAGGGAATGGTCCACTTGACCAGCTCAACATTGAAGAGAAGAACAATTTTCAGGATGGAAATAAACTCGTCGCCATTCTCAGCGAGGCCGCAAGCACCGGCATCTCCTTGCAAGCCGATAGGCGTGTGAAAAACCAACGGCGCCGTGTCCACATCACTCTTGAGCTCCCATGGAGCGCTGATAAAGCAATCCAGCAGTTGGGCAGAACACACAGGTCGAACCAGACATCTGGGCCACTCTATAAGTTTCTCATTAGTGACGTTGGCGGTGAGGCAAGATTCGCATCTGCCGTTGCTCGTCGACTTGCGTTGTTGGGTGCATTGACACAAGGAGACAGACGTGCAACGGGAAGTGCGAATGCACTGGGTTTAGGTAATTTCGACATGGTAAGAAAATGGAATCCACTTCTATTTGTTTTTCTTCTCCTTTTGTTAATCGGCGCCTTTAACCTCCACTTCACTCCCTCCCATACACGTTGCGTCTTTGCTAACAGGATAACAAGTACGGCAGCCGTGCTCTCTCGTCCATGATCAAGAATGTGTTACGATGCGCTCCTGATGCCGTCCAAGATGCTCCTGCTGCTCTTTATGCCGAGGTTCTCGGACGGTTTGATGCTTATCTCGCCCCCGTGGCCGATGGATCTCATTGGTCCGATGTCATTTCTCCCCAAGAATCATCAAGCAAATCCGAGGAAACGCTTGTTCGGTTCATGTACGACCTGTGTGCCGGAAGGTGTCGTAGACTGACAGAATCCCGCGCCGAGGCCATCATGAACGGTCGCAGCGTTGATAATTATCTTCAAAAACTCAAGTCTGGCGCTGCTGAACCTGAGGAGATTCGTCCGAAAATTAATGAAGAGGTTGAAGCCGCGAAGGCTGCTGGTTTCAACTTCAACTGCCTGTGCAACTTCCTGATGTTTGATGTGGGTCTTCTTGACGGGGAATCGAACACGAACGTCCCCAAATTTTTGAACCGGTGCCTTGGGCTGCCGATTTCCAAGCAAAGAGTTGTCACAGACTATTTTCTATTAACATTGCGAGGGGAAATTTCATCTGCAAAGCAGGCGCAAAAGTACGATGTTGGGATTAAGACAATTGCAGGTCACCACGTAGAGTTTTCAGGACCACCTCGCTCTTTTTGTTTTGGTGGGCTAGAAGCCAAGAAGGGTAAGAGATGCATCTACGATGAATCGTTGTTGTGAAGTTTTATCACCGTACATCTCACATCTCACAATGCGTCAATATCTTATATTTACAATAAAATGATTGTGAAGAACGTGTCAACGTATTCACAGTAGTTAGCGATCAGGGTATGGACTCTAAAACGGCCCTCGAACACTACGAGGAAGCTAGGGCGGATGAATCTGACGAGAGGCAAGGGAGACGTGATTTAGTCAAAACAGGATTTTATTTTGATGATAGGGACTACTTGAAGAAGACGCCCAAAGCCTTCCTTATTATTAGTAAAACGTCTGCATTTTTTAAACGAAATGGTAAGACAACCAGGAAAGAAGGAAACCAAGACAGCGGTGATGCGTATAGTGTACTACTAATTCTGACAACAACTTTTGTTTCTTTGTTATTTTTAGTCATTGTCCATCGTCCTAATATCGGCACTCGACTAAATCTTCGTTACAAAGTTCATGAATACATTGAACNTAGTCATTGTCCATCGTCCTAATATCGGCACTCGACTAAATCTTCGTTACAAAGTTCATGAATACATTGAACAAGATTTCCTCAAACCTTGCAGTAAAGAACGCGCAGTAGAGCTTTGGGATAAGGAGTTTGAAATGGCGGACATTAGCAGGTGAGTTCGAGCACAGGCGGTTCTGTGAGCGAAACGAGCATCGTGTTTCAGTGCGCACGCGGGCAGTGTTTTGCGTAATATTTTCTTTCGTAAAGTTCTAACCGACCGATGCTTCCACCCCCCCTTGATTGACTCTGTTGCAATACAAAAGCCATGATTATTATCAATATTCTTGCCCTGGTCGTCACAAGGAGTCTATCGTGAGTTCGAGTTTGCGAGCGGAATTATGAGTGTAGTCTTTGAGTTTTTGTATTCTGTACTGCAAAGCTCAAACCAACTTATTCATTTTTATTTATTTACTCTTGCATTCAAGGTATTCGCTGGAAATATCGTCCCCATTCTCAACAAGTTGCTTGTATCTGGAGGTGTATCAAGTGACGACGCTAGGAACAGCACCTTGCCAAAAATAGTCAGAGTAGAAACATCTCAAGACGACTCAACTACCACTTCCACAGATGAAAACTTGGAGGATGGTACTGGTGATACAAGCCATAAAAAGGTAAACTCGGATGATATCGCAGTCAGTGGCACTAAAGACGTTGGACAAGGCATTGCGCGCAAGATGCATGGATCGAGTATTTTCCGTGGCAAAATCACCAAGTACAAAGACGATGGAATGAATGACTGTGATCCAACCGGAACTTTTTATGTAGCTCTATCGAACGGCAAGAAGTTAAAGATGGACGCTGACCAGGCTAACAGTGCCAGAAATACATACGAAAAGGAGATCAGAAAGCTAGTCAAAGTCAATGTTCCGAAAGATGATGCAACGTCCACAAGTGAAGAATGTGTGGCCCTTGCGGCTGCCAAAAAAGGCATCAATAAGCCTATCCTTGAAGAGGGCGAGGAGGAAGAAAACCTTGAAGAACCTGAACTTTTTTTTGAAGACACGTTCTGTGGTGAAATGCCACACACAATTGTTGGGCTCGAATTTCCGATGAAGGACGTGTTTTATATATGCCCCAAGACGCGGGAGCGTATGCAACTTCCACTTTGGGAAAAAGTCCTTCGGAACCTAAGCAGGAGACTGATGTCTGATGGCATGGAATCTACCCGTCAGATCTTCAACCTGGAAAAGAAAGAACGCCTGGCGCGTCCCTCTTCCGATTCAGCATCCGAAACTGCGGAGCCTGCAAAGAAACGAAAAGTCGTATAATCATTGTCTGGCTTGAGGAATTCGGACCAGATTGTATTTCCATCGCGAATTATGTTTGTGCAATATCGGACATCATTTCTATTTGCAACCAAGTTGTACTCTACTTTCACATTTCCATTAGGTTTTCAGTACATTCTTTTTAGAGTTTCACTGTTCTTGCTTACTGTTTGTAAAACTATTTCCTTTTGGAAACCCGGGGACTGAAGTCTTTGTTTCCGGTCATCAGAAGAACAATACAACCTCCGTACTTCTACGGTACAATACCATAGTAATATTATTAAAGAAAACGCACTGACACATTTAGAGTCCGCTCTCACCTACCTGCTACTACGTACTGTAGGTGAAAGCTAGCTGCTCATGACATCAACCCTAAAATGTGTGACGTATGGTACAAATCTAAAGATACGTCATTGCCATCAATGTGTTATGTATTTATCAACTTTTTCAAAAGTGAATACGTAGAGTTCGCGCAACTCTAACACATCATATTTTGAAACCTAAAAACACTTTTTAATACGTAACCTAGTTATCGCTAACCCTGCATACATACAGAAACATAGTTCATAACATTAATAATTGGGACGTTGCTAAGTTCTCGCGCAGGTTTACTCTAGTACCGGCACTGTGTGTCCTGAAAGACAGTCACGTAGGATTTTTAGATAAGAATAATTGGGTTTTGCTAACAATTGTCAAATCAAATCATTCTTCGTATTATGACAAAATACATGTTATGGTAGAAATAAAAGTAATGTTGTGGCACATGTGGCTGCCATCATTGTTAAAGATCCGTACAGTTGTTGGGAAGCAGAATCCGGTATAAGCCACCATTCTTTGTAGCCTTCAGAATCACCCTCTTCCCTTTCCTGTTCTGCGTTATTCTCGTAGGGGTTGCTATCCCATTCGTTCCAATTGTACACGCTACCGTCGTCGTTGTTCTTTCCCTCAGGCACAACGAGGGTGGCATTACCACTACTGCTACCATCGGCACCGTTTCCACCATTTGGGGAGGATGAATCGGACGTCGCCGTTCCAGGAGAGTCGCGATTGCTGTTCCCCTCCGGCAACATATCACCGGCAACGAGGCCCATGATGTTGCACTCCTCCGGAGCCGCTCGGACGTAGACGTCCCAACCTCCGGGACAATTGTCCAGCTCCGGATCGGTGCCGCACTCGCCGTCCGATTCGCACATTTCTCCGATGGCGAGGGTGTCGTCGGTGCAGTCTGGGAGAGCGTCGGTGTTCGCCACCGTGCTCTCGCCGTCGTTGGGACAGTTGGTGGATTCCAGTGGTACGAGGCACAGTTGATAGCAGGAGGAGGAAGTCGACTCCTCCGACTCAGATGATTCCGATAGCGGAGACGATGAAGACGACAACGAAGTGATGGGCACACGCGTCGGCCTGGGTGTAGGAACATGAGTAGGCCTAGGAGTAGGTTGCGGAGTGGAGCACATAACATTGCCGTGGCAGAACTCGCCAGACGGACACGGAGGATCTTCGGCATTGCACGTTCGCACCAAAGGTGTGGCACACTTCGACCGGACGTCCGCGAGGCTGATGCTCGAGCAGTAACTGTTGGCGTACTTGAGGCGCTTGTACAGTTCTTCTCCTGTCAGTTCTCCTGGATCTTCTTCGTCATCGGCGGTGACGGTGACGGTGACAGTGGTAGATGCGGACGTCATCGTCGACGCGTCGTCTTGTTGCGTTGGAAGGGAGCACGCGACATTGCCGAAGCAAAACGTGCCGGAGGCGCAGGGCTTATCACCGTCATTGCACGTGGACAACCTAGACGTGGCGCAGTCGGCGTCGACCTCCGTCATGCTCGTCGCACAGTAATTGTTTATAAAATTAAGCCTGTACGAAATCTCGGCTTCCGTCGACGGCGACGGCCAAGGAGGGGAAGTGATTGGAGCGGGAGATGGCGCATCCGTCTCGGGTGTGATCGGAGTATTGGTGGCAAAGTTATCATTCACTCCCACGGCCACGACAGCGGCGGAGCAAACGTGGTCCCCGAAGCAGTACGTGCCAGTCCGGCAGGGCGGATCATCGGCGTTGCACGTCAACAGCTCGGACGTAGCGCATTTTTCTCGAACGTCGGCGTAGCTCGGAGAGCAGTAATTGTTTTGAAAGTTGCGCCTCTGGGACAATTCGTCTTGTGACAGCGGCGGCAGCGGTCCTCCTTCATTCCTTGGCGAGGAATCTGAATCTAACACGGGCCGATCGGTGGGCCGATTCGACGGCCGGGGAGTCGGTGGAGGCGTGGGATCCCTCGGGGGCGGAGTCCTCGGCGGTCGGGGCTGCGACTGCGACTGGGAAAGATTGGCCGTATCCATCAAGCTTTGCGCCGTCGCCGTCCGGGCCTTGGAAAATTCGATGATGATCCTGTGAAAGGTGTTCTCTCTGTCGGAGGCCGAGATGGGATTGCCGCAGAGAGTGTGGTCGTGGCAGCCGCGGGTGACGACGCCGGATACTTTGTGGAGGAAGGTTTCGTCTGTCAGCCTGAAGATCATATCGAGAGGAGCACGAAAGAGAGTAGGAATTCGGGTGAGTTAGATTTAAATTATAAGAAGGACAGAACGAGAGGCACACTTGCCATTCGACAAGTCACACAATAGACTCACCCTCCGTCCACAAAGTCGTGAAGCTCCTCGAAGAAGTTCCACCCATCCCGATCGTACCGCTGCACCTTCTCCACCCAGTACTGCATCCCCATCAACCACCTCATCTCGGACCGGGCATCAGAATCGACACCATCACCATCAAGAATGTCATCAACCCGACACACGGCTCCGGGATCCCGACAGAAATCAGTCGTGGGATACCGCGCCGTGCTCCGTCCCTCTTGGGCGGCCCTCTTTCCCAAATAATAATTCAACCTCCCAAGAGAACACGTCCCGGACGATCGGCGGGGAAACGCCCCGCGTCCCCACCAACAACATCCCTCCACATCGGTACGCCCAAACGAATTGGGGGACGGAGAGCTGTTCGGATCGATGTTTCCCTTTACCTGCCCCTCGTAAACACTACATCCCGAGGCACCGCACGACGCTTCGGTATTCCACGCACCCGTCGTTCCTTCCGACGGAGTGCGAGGCCCACACCTCAGGGGGGGCGGTGCTCCGGACCAGATTCCCGTGTACGGTTCGGCTGTTGCAATCATTTCCGGATCAACGTCACACGACATATCCACTCCCGCTTCTTCGTCGTCCTCCCTCGCCTCGCAGGTGTTATCCTCCTCGTACGGCACCGCCAAAAACCCTCCCGAACCTCCTCCCAAACCCTCCAATCCACCCTGTCCGCACGAATTGCTCTCGGGATAGAATCCAAACACGTCCCGTTCCCAACTGACCTCGTCGCAGACATCGTAGCGTACGGCCTCGACGACCGCCTGGCTCAAGAAGAGCGCGGCGTGCACCAAACCATACACGGCACCGCCATCGGTATCGCCATTGGGTCCTAAATAAAAAGTGGAACGGGATCCCATTTCACCCTTGGCGTACACTCCCAGGGCACCGAGGAAACCGTTATGGGTGTACAGTTTCGATGGGGTTTGAGTCGTTTGGCTGAGGAGGATGCGGTTCGTCATGCCGTTCTCGGCAGCGGCGAGGGTCATGCCCGCGGCGGCGATGAGTTCTGGCGATGGTGCAGGAATGAGACTGTTGCTGCCTCCACTGACGGGACGACGCGTCGGTCGTCTTGTGGGAAAAGGAGTCGGATTTCGTGTAGGAAACGGTGTGGGCCGATGGGTCGGTGGATCAGTATCCGTAACCTTGACAAGCTCCTCCGCCATGGTGAACTCTTCTTCCCCCCAATCGTCGTTCTCCTCCTCCCAAAAATCCACAAAGTTCTCGTTCTCGTTATCAATGTCGACAAACTGCATCCGTTCCTCGGTCGGCCGTGGCGTCGGAGCAGGAGTAGGTCGATCCTTCGAATGATTCACATTACTCGCAGGAACAATCCTTTCCTCCGTCGGCCTCTCCGTCGGTCGCTCCGTAGGCCGATCCGTCCTCTCCATAGGACCCCCCGTCGGCCTCTCCGTCACCACCACCGGAGCCCCCGTAGGCCTCACCGTAGGCACACCCGTCGGCCGCTGCATAGGACTCGCCGTAGGCTCCGGCGCCGGCCGACACGTCGTAAACGCAAAACACGTCTCGCCCTCCGGACAATCGGTGTCCTGCCCGTTGATGCAGGGATTGGCACAGCGGGAGATGACATCGTTCCAGCCGGTGCCGCACCAGTAGCTGTGGCGCGGGTCGTCGGCGGGGATGACGGGTGGTTCGGTGGGGGTGTGGGAGGCGGCGTAGGCGGTG
>JALLOR010000092.1:0-14781 GCA_036939395.1 Porosira glacialis
GAAAACGAGCTACCCGATGGTCATAGGGTACAAGAGTAGTTTACATACTGTAGATTGTAATATCGATGCTAACTTATCTAAATTTGACTTACTCTTATTGTAGGTACATACTAGGAACCTACGTAGTCTAGAGCCGCTAACCCATTGACATCGGCTGGCGCCAGTAGTGTGTGATCTTGAATATTGACCCTCCTGGCAAGTTTTCTGATGAGGTCCTAATTTAAAAGAACAAATTAGAAAGTGATACCTACAGTATGTATGTAGATAATTATTGTAGTGTATTATCTCTAGAGTAGAGAGAGATGATAAAGAATCGTCTGTCTAAAATAATTTGTAGTCGATATTGAGTGTCAAAATACTTTTTTTGCCTGACCCTTTCGAGACGAGCGAGAATAGCATTCTCGGGCTGATCTCTATTCCCGCCAGAGATTGCAGGCGTTGAGGTACGAATGAGAACACGGAAAAAAACTCTCACTTGTAACTCACAAACCCACGAAATCGTAAAACGAAAACAAAAACGAAAGCCGGCATCCACCACTCATGCCGAGCAGCGTCCCCGCCCCCCGTCCACGAGGACGCCCCTCCCACGCCTCCATAGCGGCGGCGGCGGCAGCGTTGGCGTCGGAGCAGGCGAAAGGAAGCGTTGCCCGTCCATCGCCGTCCTCGTCACAAGCGGCAGCGCGCCCCGCAGTCGCCCCCGGACGTCCGGCATCCACCGCGGCCATGTCGACGGCGGTGGCAAGAGGAGATTCGAAAGTCGTGGCACGACCGCGGATGAGTGGTGGCATTGGTGGTATTGGTGGTGGTGGTACGCCGTCGTCGTCGCAATCGACGCCGCCGGTGCTTACCTTGGCAGCAGCGGCATTTGCGGCGCGCCAAACGGGCAGTTATCCCCCAAATCCGCAGCAGCATCAGCAGCGAAGGCCTCCACCAGAGCATCCGGAGGCGCGACATTCGCGAGAAGCGGCGGCGGCGGGAGCGAGCGGTGGCAACCAAAACCAACCTTCGTCGGCGTCGGCGTCGGCGTCGTCGTCCATGCCGCCACCGGTGTCGCGCGCCCCTACCGCGCTGCGAATGTTTGGGCCCCCCCCGCCGAGGAAGATGGTTCCGAATCCGCAGCCCGACCGCAAGACGAAGGTTGTGGCTGCCGCCGCTACCGCCTCTGCTGCCGCTACCGCCTCTGCCTCTGCTGGGTCTGCTTCTGCCACCCGCGCCAATGCCGGCGAAGATACCATTGGTGCCACATTGGTGTCGATACCCCCCGTCCTGGCAAGTGCTTCCTCCTCCTCCACCTCTTCCATCAAGAAAAAGAAGAAGAAGAAGTCGAAGGACGAGAAGAAGAAGAAGTCGAAGGACTCTTCTCCGCGGCACGATCTCTCCTCGCCATCATCGCGTCCAAGATCGAGGTTCAAATCGAGATCGAGGTCGCCGGGATCAAAATCAAAATCGAAATCCAGAGGCAGCAGTACCGGTAACATTGAAGAGAAGAGGGGTGCCGCGGCTGCCGTGGCCTCCGTTGGCGCGGCCGTGGTCGTCGAACCTTCTTCCTCCACGGGGGAGTTGGCGGAGGCAACTAAGTCGACGTCGACACCCAAGACGAAGGCAACTGTACCGACGCCACGATCGTCGTCGTCTTCGTCGTCGAAGCCTAAGTCGGCACACAAACGGCAGAGAAATAATTTTCCAGCGGGTGATTTGGACGCTGATCCCGATGCAGAACCGGATGAGGAACATGATGGCGGCCTGGAACACGGTAGCACCGGCCGCGGCCGTAGTCGCAGCGGCAGCGGCACTAGTACGGGGACGGGGAAGTTTATCCAGAAACACCATCCCTTCTACGCTTCCCGATCCGACGACGATGAGAATGATGAGGATGACGATGATGGTGATGCCGTGGCCGAGGTATCCGATGATCCCGCCTTCGCTGGCAACAATGACGAGGATGGCAAGGGCAGCGACAACTACAACTATGACGGCGATGGCAACAATGACGACGACAACAACAATGACAACGACAATGACAATGACAACCATCGTAACAACGCCGACCACGACGAAGAGAGTCGCGAGAATCGAGCCCTTTCCCCGGAGCTGCACGCGCCGATCCACACCATTGGCTTTCAAACCTCCACCACGACGCACCAGAAGTGGGGCGTCAAGTTTCGTCCGCTGATTGCCAACAAGGATGCGGATGCGGTTGCCAATGCCAAGGCGAACAGCAATGACGGCCGTGGCAACAACGACAAAGACAAAGCCGGGGATGGTGACGGTGACAAAGGTGACGATGATAAGGATGACGATGATACGGATGACAATGCGGCGGCGGAGGACAGCGCGAAGAAGGCCAGCCACCAGGATGACATGGAGGACGACCATCACGACGACCAGGAACGCACCAATGACGAGGACGACAACAACAGCCCCAAAAAAGTCGTTGCCCCCAGCAATGACAATAAAAAGAACACCCCCAATGATAATCTCAACGACCCCTCCTCCGACAGCGACACCTCCTCCAACTCCCCACCCCTCTGCCTCTCGGGAGGATTCATCGTGGTCCGCCCCCCACCCCCCAGCTCCCCCGTCTTTGGCATTCTTCGATTGGGAGACGTATTGATCGAACTTGACGGGATGCGGTTCTGCAGCATGGAGGCGGAGACGGCCACGAATATGCTCAAGTGCATGCTGGGGGGGGAGGGTGGAGGTGGTGGGGGTGGGAAGAAGTATAAAGTGAGGGGGAGGAAGGGGAGCAAGGACGAACAACCAGTCTCCGACGAAGACGACACCCCCAAACGCTACAAAGATCGCACCATCGTCATCCGAAGGCCTCCCGACGCCGCCTTTAGGGATCGAATTCTAACCAGCGTGAAATGCGGATTTCGTCCGAGTGCCGATGCCGCGGCGGCCGAGGCGGTACTGTGGGGGGATGTGCGTCCCGGTGGCCTCGATACTTTTATGGGTGGTGGTTTGGATTTGGATAGGAGGGAGGAAGGAGAGAGGGAGGAGGAGCAGGGGGTGGAGGGGGAGGAGTGGAAGTTGATGGAGGAGGAGGAGCATGAGCGAGGACGGGTCGATGACGATGATGATGATGATGATGACAAGGATGGCAATGATCAGGAGGACGAAGAGGAACGTGCCACGTTTTCTACACCCCCCTCCGCCGTCCCGGCTGCCGCCGGGAGTGGATTCGAAGGAGACACAACCATGGAAGGAGTTGAAAAGGAACAGCAGCCCCAACAAGGCGAATCCGACGAAGACGCCGAAAACGAGGAGACCAAAAACGAGAAAGACGCTGCCAATACGGCAGAGGCAGAGGCAGAGGCAATCATGGCAGAAGCCTTCCTCCAAAAGGAAAACACCACCAAAAACCTCGAGATGGAATCGTTGCTCCACAAAATCCACGAGGCCAAGAAGGTCATCGCCGACAACGATGCCCTCGCTGCAGAAGCGCTCCTCCAACAAATCGAGACTACCAAACTGCAACAGCAGGACAACGAAAAAGTCACGAGAGGCGAATCAACGATCCAGGAGGCTCCCAAAGAGGCTTCGGCTTCGGCTTCCGCAAGCGCCCTGTGGGATAAAATGCGCGACATGAAAAAGGTCATTGCAGATGACGATGCCGAGGCCGCCGAAGCGCTGCTGCAACGAATCAAGTTGGCCGATTTGAATGGAAATTCAACGAGCGATGAGGAGGAGGAGGTGGAGGAGGTGTTGCAGAGCAGCAGCAGCAACACCAGCGATACGGATGAGACCACCGTCGAGGATGTCGCGGAGGAGCGGAGACGGGAATGGGAGTGGAAGTTGGAGAGGGAGCGGGAGTGGGAGCGGGGGCGGAGGGAGGAGAGTGCAAGGGCGGGTGGGGAGGCGAACCGGCTGCAGGTTGGTGCTGTTGGTGGAAGCACGGAGGTGGAGGTTGGGGGCGAGGGTGGCAAGGAGGATGATGCGTCGATGGGCGAGGATGATGATTCGAACAGAAATGGTGGGAACGACAGCGACCAGAGCGGCAATGACGAGAGTGACGACGACGATGAGAGTGAGGGCGAAAAAGAGGGAACTGGCAACAACAACCTCAACAACGACATCCACGACAAACCCATGAACACCGCCAACGCCGCCGCCAACAACAACAACGACATGTCAACCCTCTCCTTCGCCGAAATCTTCGCCGCCTCCCGCTCCACCAAAACCGTCAGCCTCGCCCGCACTCACCAGGCCGTCGCCGCCTCCGCCGGCGTTGCCATGCAATCCCAACAAGCGATGCAATCCCAACAATTGGCCTCAAAAGAAAAGGATGCCCTTTTCGAGGGTGCCGAAAAAGCTGCCGTGTTGGAGAAGGAGAATGCTGCCAAGTTGTTGGAGGAGTTTCAGGCCGAGAGGAGTGGAAGCCATGCCAAGGCGATGGCGGCCAAGAAGTCTTTGGCGATGGCGATGCAGGCGGCGGCGGAGAAGGCGGGCGTGGGTGGAGGTCATACCGTCGGTGACGATGGCGAGCAGGTGAGGAAGAAGCGTTCGTCGAGCGTCGGTGGTGGTCCCGGCTCCGATGGAGGCGTCGACAACCACCCCAACAGCAACAACAATGCCCTCCGGTCCGCGTCCGCACCGGCATCAACAATGGCGCCACCATCGTTCCAGAGAAACCAATCCAGGGATGTTCGATCCACCGGAGGCGGAATGGGCATGATGGACGGTGCCGGATTCAGTCTGGCCGCCGCCATTGTGGCCCGCACGACTCCCCCGGCTCCGTCGACGCCCATTGCCCCAAGTATGAATATGGCAATGATGGCAACGACGCCAATGATGACGAACATGACAGTGGTGCCGCAACTACCACCATTGACACCATTGACGGCGAATATATTGGCGGCGAGCATGCCACCGCCGCCGCCTCCCACGACGGCCAATGCCGCGTCCATGACGGCGATTCATCACTCGATTGCCGAGGCGGCCATGCCACCGCCGCAGCAGCCATTGTTGCAACCACAACCGACGACGAATATGTCGCCGGCGAGTATGCCACCGCCGCCTCCGCCCACGACGGCCAATGCTTCGTCCATGGTGGCGGTTCATCGAGCGATTGCCGAGGCGGCTGCGAGATCGGCAATGGATGCGAATCGTGCCCAGTTGGCGGGGGGGATATCGATGGGTGGAGGGGTGTCAACGATGGCATCGGGGTCAACGATGTCACCCAATATGGGATTGGCGGCTTCGATGACATCCTCGACTTCGTTGTCGGGGCCGACGACTCCTGCTGCCGGCTACTCCAGGGTGGAAAACGTCGTCGACAACGCCCAAATCAGCGGCACAAGCAATACCGCGCTCAATAATGCGATCAATACCGCCAACGATGCAGCACCGTCTCACCAGCCGCAACCACCGCACCAAACTGGTCAACCCCCTCCCCAACAACAACAGCTCCACGCACCCCCACCCCCCTTTCCCACAACGGGAGTAGACATCTCCAAGCAGTACGAACAAATGATCCAACTCCACCGCATGAAACGCCAGCAGCAATTGCAGCTGCAGCAGCAGCGGGAGCGGGAGCAGCATCGCATGGCGGTGGAGCAGCGTCAGCTGCAGGGTGCGCTGGGGGGAGAGGAGGGAGGAGGTGCGGTGGTGGGAATGGCGAATGCGAATGCGAATGCGAATGCGAATATGCCGGGTTCTTCGACTCCCACCATTACCAACACGACTTCTTCCACATTAGCAAACTCGAACAATGCACAGCAACCTCCGATGAAGCGGCTGCCTTTGGCGTTCTCCGAAGGCGACCGCGTCGTTCTTCCGTCGTACCTCCATTGGCTCGTACTCAAGCACGCCGAACTGACTCCTGCCACCGCGGAATTGCCCCTGCCGTACTCGATTGTGCGGACCTTTGGTATGAATTTACGGTTGCAGAAGATGAGGGTTGTTTGCAGTCTTTGTCGGGCCGATGTTACCGAGGAGGTTAAGACTGATGGTGGAAACGGTGGTGGTGATGGTGGTGTTAGCAATGGAAATGGTGGAGGGAGTGGCAATGGAAACGGTGGTGGTGGTGGTAACGGCAATGGCGATGGCAATGTCGGCGAAACAGCAGTAAAATCCGCCGAACCCCTCCTCTGCGCCTCGGCCGGAAGATTCACCATCCATCTCCTCAACGGATGTCCCGCCGTCACCAAGCAATTCTACGAAACCCTCAAGACCGCCAAGGACGATGCCAGTTCCGGCAGAGATGGAGCGCAGGCCGGTGCCAACAGTTTGAGTCTCCCCGAGTACTTTCATCGGTATTCCATGAGCCACGGGGTTTATTCCTTCAAGGATGGGATTTATATGGAGTGGAAGAATGTTCCCAAGAATATGGCGGGGGGTGCTGCTGGTGCGATGGTGGCGGGGGGTGGTACGATGGTCATGGGTGCCGCGTCGTTGAGGGAGGGGGACGGAGGTGGCGGCAATGGTGCCGGTGATGCTAGGCAGAGAAGCGGTAGCAGTGGTGATAACCGAGTGATGGCTGTGGCTGCGGCTGAAAAAGCACGGGTGGCGGTGACTTCTCACACCGACTACTCGACGATGACGGCAGCGCCTCGTTTATCACAACAGCCATCGTCGACAGGAGCGGCGATGATTTCCCACACCCACTACTCCCCAACCACGGGGAACACCACCTCAACGCCGCCGACGACTGCGACGGACACCACAAGCACAAAACAGCAGGATCGACCACCCCCCGTATCCGTAGCTACCGCCGCCACAATCTCCAGCGCCTCCCTCCTCGCCAACCTCCTAACCCAAGTCCCCCCCTCCCGCCGTCTCGTCAGCGACGTCAATCGTTCCCTCGTCACCGACTACCTCTTTGCGGTAATGTCCCAATTCGTACCCCGTCGCATACCCGCCGCCGGCAGTCCGTACGATATAGGGATGGAATGCTACCATTGCAAATCCCATCTGGGGGTGCCCTTCTCGGCGCGTGCCATCAGCAGTGCGGTGGTCAAGCTGGGGGAGCATTTGGTGAGCGAGTGCAGTGGGATTGGGAAGGATTTTCCACCGCTGTTGACCATGTTGAAGGGGGCGGATGAGAGGGTGGAGAGGATGACACGGTTGAGCGATTGTGATTTATTTTTTGATATTGTTTGGGATCAATTGGGGGTGTTGGGAAAGGCTTTGAGTTACGATGATGACGATGATGATGATGATGATGATGATGATGGTACTACAAGGTCGGGAGAGGGAGTTGTGGCGGCAGCAGACTCGGGTACGGGCTTGAGTGTGAGCACGACCGCAAGCCAAAAGAGCACGGCAAACACCGTCATCCACAGCACCGACAACGCCAACGCTAATGATAGTCATGGTCATGGTGGAGAAGGATTGTCAACCATGTTGAGCGGGAACAAGCGAGAACGTTCTTCTTCGGTATCCGAGGGACAGAAACGTCCGCACGTGACGACGCCGACGGATGCGAAGGATGAAGCAACAGGTGCAGGGGATGACCACGACATCTCGCATTGGCCCTCATCGTTGTCGAATCCTCCTTCATTTGCGTCAAATTCGGGACGGGATGCGGTCACGAAGGACGCGAAGGATAAACCAACAACGACAGGTGATGACCACGACATTTCGCATTGGCCTTCATCGATGTCGAACCCTCCTTCATTTGCGTCGAATTCGGGACTGAATACGGGTGCTGGACTCAAAAAAGCGACCTCTCCATCGCCGCTGGTGCCATCGCTACCGCCAATGCTACCTCCAGCACAGCCCAATAAAGGTGCTCCAAAGAAAAACAATCCTACACCACCATCGGGATTGGATGCAAGTGTCGGACTCAACAAAGCGACCTCTCCATCGCCGCTGGCACCATCGATACCGCCAATGCTGCCTCCATCACAACCCAATAAAGGTGCTCCAAAGAAAAACAATCCTACACCACCATCGGGATTGGATGCAAGTGTCGGACTCAACAAAGCGATCTCTCCATCGCCGCTGCTGCCATCGATACCGCCAATGCTGCCTCCATCACAACTCAATAAAGGCGCGCCAAAGAAAAACAATCCTATACCACCATCGGGACATGATGCGGGTGTCGGACTCAACAAAACAAACTCGGCAACTTCGCTGCCGTTACCGCAACCATCCGGCGAAGGAGCACCCAAAAAAGAAGGTGCACCAAAAAGAAAATACACGAAGAAGGTCAAGACTCCTTCTGCATTGCCCAAGACTCCATCTGCATCTGCATTGCCCAAGACTCCATCTGCATCTGCATTACCCAAGACTCCATCTTCATCTGCATTGCCCAAGACTCCATCTGCTTACATGGTAGACAAAGCAAAACGACTCGCGGCGGCCGCTTCCGCAATCAAGACTTCATCTGCGTCTGCATCGCCCAAGACTCCATCTGCTTACATGGTAGCCAAAGCAAAACGACTCGCGGCGGAGGCCTCGGCGTCACCCAAGACTTCATCTGCGTCTGCATTACCCAATATTCCTACTACTACTCTACCCGATTACATGATAAGCAAGGAAAAACGATTGACGGTGGCCGCTGCCAATGTGGCGATGACGGAATCCAAAATCAAGAGTGCTGCCGAATTGTCATCCAAGAAATCACCTCCTTTGTCCAAAAAGTCACCTCCTTTATCCAAGAAATCACCCGTGGACGTTGGAGGACTGCTGGGGAAGGGAGTAAAGGCTGCTGCCAAAGGTCAATCGAAGGGAGATTCCAAGGTTTCTGGTGGGAGTGCGTCGAAGTCGGCGGCAGTGGTTGGTCCGAAAAACAGCGTCGATCCTATCACCTCCAAACAGCAATCGATGAATCTTCAGGCTCCTCCACCATCGCTCAAAAGCTCGGGGCCGACGGGGCCAACGGGACTGAAGCGCAAAGCGAGTGGAGAATCGGTCAAAAGCCCAAAACTGGTGCGCAAAGCCATCGGCGATCCAACCGGGGCCAAGGTGAAAGATGGCAAAGATGCATCGAAACCACCTCCGTCTGCATCTAAACCCGTGGAGAAACACGAAGCATCCTCCTCCGATGCATCGCCATCGTTGTTGGTTTCCAAGCCGATAACACCCAAGCCGTCCAAGGCGGAAAAAGCAGCGTCAAAACCCTCACCGAACACCGCCGCCAGTATCCCCACTTCCGACGACTTTGTCATGCCATCCGACTCCAAACTGGTCTCCGACTACGCCCTCATGCTCTTGCGTCAAATGTCTTCCGCCCGTTCCAAAAACGGCAAACATCTGGGCTTCCGGTGCATTCACTGCCACGGCACCGACTCGTTCTCGCTGTTCCCCACGTCCGTGCGGAGGTTGTCGGGACACTTACGCCAGATTCACGAGCACGTCGCGCAGGCGTGTGTGGGGTGTCCCCCGGACATTCAGAGGAGTTTGGCGCATTTGCAGAATGTGCAGGACAGTCAGTATGCGCGGTTGCCGAGTTCGGGGCAGAGCGATTTTTTGGAATTGGTTTGGAAGAGGATGCAGAGTGCGGGTGGTGGTTTGGGGGATTCCCCGAAGGAGAAGTTGAAGCCTAAGGTTGCCAAGGCGAAGAGTGCGAAGTGTTCTTTGGGGGAGTCGAAGGACGAAGTGAAGCCGAAAGGTGCAAAGCGTTCCTTGGGGGATTCAAAATACGAAGCAAAGCTGAAGAGTGTGAAGCGTCCTCTAGGAGATTCAAAAGATAAAGGGAAACCAAAGGCGAAGATTGCGAAGCTTTCTTCGAGGGATTCCAAGGACAACGCGAAGCCGAAGGTTGCCAAGATTTCTGCTCCTGCTTCGACAGGAGAAGTTAGCATTTCCCGACATCTTCTTAGGACAATGTAAATACCGGGTGGAGAAGCGCAAGACTTGGCTGGAGAGGCTTAAGACGTGGGGACGCCGCACACAGCGGCTGGGAATTATCAAAGAGAACCTTGCCTAAAATAGTCCAACTAATTTTACCTGGGTGCCTCACCCTTCCCTGGTAGAGAACATTACCATGTATCAAGTAAAGTGCTGCTGCCTCTAGTGGTTGCGAGCGTGATAAAACCAGTGTTGATAGTTATCGCCGATTTCAAATGGAAGCTATGTTGACGGTTGCACGAGTGCTATCAAACTTACTTAACTATGGCTCCAACAAACTGGTTCGTGTACGAAAAGATAACATTTACATAATATTTCATAGTGCGACTGTTCCAAAGGAAATCAAAGACTTTAGAACTTTAAAACGAAACGAAGAAAGTCTGCTTCACATTGCACCATGTTTGAATCTGGAGCGACGGGAAGCAGAACCCCTTCTACATACATTTCAATTTCCTTTTCAAGTTCTGCAGTAACTTTTTAAGAGAGTTGCGTCTTGGTGTTGTTTGTTGCTCCTCGTTCTCTCGTTATGCACGGTGTTGCGCACGCTCCCGACATTGTGTTGTTCTTATTCTTGTCTCTCCCGTGCACGCTGGTTTTCCGCATACAATTTTCGCTCTTCTCTATTGTGCTCGCTCACTCATGCGAGCACGAGCGCAAGGAAACGAGGACAAAACTAAAGTACACAGTACACAGACAACCAGCGTGTCATGAGAAAAAGGTCCCTTTGTTTCGAGATACGTTGATTTGCTCTCCCCGACAAGGATGACCGGCGAGAACGATATTAGTACAAGTAGTACTTGTACAACAATTAGTCGACAGTTGCTGGCATATCGTGTATTGACTTGACGTGTCGAGAAGGAGGGATAAAATAAAGCCCAAGTTCCACAGTCGATGGTTTGATTTTTATTTGGAACAGCTGACATGCTGAACTGCAAACTGTAGTAGCTAAATGAAGATTGCATGTAGAATTGTCTATTTGATCTCACTTGAGCCGTCCGAGACTTCTTCGAGCATGCCACCAACCAGTGTGGACGTGGTTGTGGGTGAGTACCGATCCTTGACGGTGGCCAGTGTTTCCGCCGCCGGGGGAGCGATAGGGGGAAGAATGGGTGGATGAAATGCCTGTTGCCGCCGTCCCGTATGTGGTGGCGGCTGTTGTCTCTCTGTTACTATTTCTGCCGCGGGGATGGCGGGCAGATTATGCATTGCCTAACAATTTTATCGGCGCCTTGTTCGCCATTATAAATTTGCGCCGGATCAAATTATACGATACTGATATGTAACTACATACGTACGCGTACATACTTGCATTGCACTCAATATATCACGCAACATTCTTAAGTACTAAGTAATAATATACAAAGCACCCCCAATGCTAAAGCCCAAACGTCGACATCGTAAAGCAGGTACTATTATTTCATTAACAACATCATCTTTGGCGGGTATCCCACGAGCTACAAGACCAACAAATATATATTTCGCCCACATGCTCAAATCTTCAACATAACCATCTTTCTTACCCGCGATGATATACGGCCCACCATCTATTCCNTTCGGGGCAGAGCGATTTTTTGGAATTGGTTTGGAAGAGGATGCAGAGTGCGGGTGGTGGTTTGGGGGATTCTCCGAAGGAGAACGCGACGCCTAAGGTTGCCAAGGCGAAGAGTGCGAAGCGTTCGTTGGTAGATTCTAAGGATGAAGGGAAACCGAAGGCGAAGGTTGCGAAGCTTTCTTTGGGGGATTCCAAGGAAGAAGCGAATCCGAAGGTCGCCAAGCTTTCTGCGCCTGCTACGACATCAGAAGGTAGCATCGGTGCAACAGGAACCGCGGTGTCGATGGCGAAAGATACTGTCTTACAATCAGAGACACCTTTCAAAAAGGCGGCCGCACCGCATTCCAAACCAGATCCCGACAGCAAGGTGGCAAGCTCCAACAAAGCCACGGCGACGAAGACCGGGGAATCACCTGGGAAAAAGGCCGCCGCTAAAGTTTCACCAAAGACGAAAAAGGCCGCCAAAGCCAAGGAAAGTTCACCAAAAAATAAGAATGTTGCTTATGAATACTGGCAATGCGATTGCGCCAAAATGATTAAAACAACCCAAAAACGATGTGGTTCCTGCCATCACTGGCAGGGCGGTGGCATCAAA
Organism: Porosira glacialis; assembly: GCA_036939395.1. Taxonomy (NCBI): domain Eukaryota; phylum Bacillariophyta; class Thalassiosirophyceae; order Thalassiosirales; family Thalassiosiraceae; genus Porosira; species Porosira glacialis. The sequence continues at coordinate 11,946 of JALLOR010000092.1, forward strand.
GCGGCTGCCGCAGCCGCAACGATTGCCAAGAAGAAGATCGCAGACGCAGCAGGACCAGAAGAACCACCGTTGTCTAAAGTGGGGTCCATCGCGAGAGCAGCTCTCGCGGCATTGAAGAAGAGGACGGCAGAAGAAGCGGCGAAAGTTGCTGCCGCTGCTATGGCAAAGAAGAGACTGGAAGAACCCACGACACTCGATGAGAAGATTGCTGCTGTCACTGCAGTAACAAATAATAGAGTAGCACAAGAAGCCAAAGCAGCTGTCGCCGAAGCTACAACCCCAGCCACCAAAGCTACAACCCCAGCCACCAAAGAACAAGCGTTAACAATCTCCAAAGCTGCAAACGCTTCAGCAAAGGCTGCAGCAAAGAAGAGGACAACAGCAGAATCCAAAGCAACTGCCGCCAAGACTGCTGTCGCCGAAGCAACAACCCCAGCAGCCAAAGAAAAAGCTGAACAAAGAGTGAAAGCCGCTGTCGCTTCAGTAAAGGCTGCAGCGAAGAAGAGCGCAGCGGAAGATATCAAAGCAACAACCGCGAAAGCTGCTGTCGTCGAAGCAACAAAGAAGAGCGGAGCGGATGATGCCGCAGCAACAACCCCAGTAGCTAAAGAAAAAACGGTGAAAGCTGCGAAAGCGAGATCTGCTCTCACTTTAGCAAAGTCTGCAGCGAAGAAGAAAACAGCAGAAGATGTCAAAGCAACTGCCGTACAATCCGCTGCCGCTGCATCAAAGAAGAAATTAGACGTAGCCAGAGCAGCAACCGCGAAAAGTGCTGCTGCTACAGCAAAGAAGAGCGCAGCAGCAGTAGAAGAAGCCAAAGCAACAATCGCAAAGGTTGCTTTCATTGCGGTAAACAAAAGCCCAGTAGAAGAGCCGAAAGCAACAGCCCCGGCAATCAAGGAACAAGCTTTGAAAACCGCCGGTGACGAAGAACCCTCCGATGACGAAGAACCCTCCGATGATGCCCCAGAACCGACCGCGCGATTAGTTATCGTTGCAAAGGACAAGGAACTCGTTTCCGAATACGTTCTGACGCTGATGCGCCAAGTCAAGTTCTGCTTTGCAAAATCCGGCCGTCGCGGGTTTCAGTGCAAACACTGCACGGATAGCCCGTTCCAGATGTTCCCGACCGCGGCACGACGGCTAGGCAGTAATCTACGTGAGATACACCAGCATCTCGTGAAAGGCTGCGACTCAAGGCCGATTGGCATGCTTGCAGAGTTGGTCAAGCTGGAGAAATCGCAGAGCAGCGAGTACGCGATGCTTCCGAGCACTGGAAAGAGTGATTTCTTTGAACTGGTTTGGAAACGTCTGCAGTCATCCGCAAAGCCTGTTTCGGACGGGACACCTGCGCGCGTTGCAGGGAAAGCTCGCAGCAAGTCACTGGACACGACCAAAGAAAAGAAAAAGAAAGCAAGAAAGAGCACTGGCTCTGTTTCCTCTCCGAAGAGCAATGCAAGCGCAGCGAAGAAACCTAAAAGGAGTGCGAGTCCGGTCCCGGTCCACAGTGCGACGAACATAGTAAGTGCTACGAAAACAAAAAGAAGTGCGAGCCCCGTACCTACTTTGTCAGGCAAATCTCAATTGAACCAGCATCTTGTTATAGAAAGAGTGGATAGTAAATTGGTATCTCAGTACGTCCTCACGTTGATGCAGCAAGTTGAGTCATGCTACTCTCCCGAAAACCCCAATCAACGCGGTATTCAATGTGGTCATTGTAACGGCTCGTACAGTGCCTTTCCTTCATCGTCACGGACTTTGAAAGCAGTATTGCGACCTCTTCATGATCACCTCATCGCTTGCAAACACTGTCCAAAGGATACCCGAAACGATCTTGCCAAATTAGAAAGTCAACATATTACGCAATACGCACATTTACCCAGCAAGGGGCTGAGTGATTTCTTCGGAAGCGTTTGGAAACGCTTGCATGATTGATTTGAAGACGATCACTGTCATGCACTGGGATTGATTAGGAGAAGACTTACATAGTGTTTTCAAACGCTGCATTTTTGTGTGATACGCAAAGGTATCTATGGCACCGAGTGCCTAATAACTTCAGTCTTCAGTACCATTTTTACTTGCCTTTTTGTATTACTGTAACTCAATACCTACATATTTTTAAAAGACTCTGATTTTCAGTAAGGATACGATTCAACCGACAATTCAAATGTAGAATTTATAGAAGTTAAAGCAAGCACTGGTACTGGACAAAGAGTGGACAACTAATCAAGATTAGGTTCCATTAGAAGGTAGATAGCCGCCCGTGGAGGCACTGAGACTGCTCCAAGCATGGGACCACGGCAAGGCGTGTGCAACAAACAGAAATACATGACAAATTAAAACACAGGACAGATTTACTGCTACCGGAGGAAGCTTGCCCGGCCACGAAGGCAGCATACCTACTCCAAGCACGGGGTCAGACCAAGGTGTGTACAAACAACACTGCTATCTGACAAAGGGGCAGGGGAAGTGGGATTGTGCTAATGCTGGGAGCAATGTCTGATAGCAAAGGGTGATAAGGTCCTAGTCCTCAAGGTATGGTACTGAAATACTAGGCTAGGCTCATCACACATTCCCATCCCATCTACCCTGGACGCGTCTAAAACAAGCACTCAATTTGCAGTGCTAGTGGCTAGTGGTGGGTTTGGTAGCTACACCTGTATGTGGAGACACAATAAAAGCCCTGGGGGAGCTGTAATGTGATTGGGCTGTCAGCTGTCAGCCCCTGGCCTTTGGACCGGGGGTGAGGAGGGAGGAATGTCATGTTTTGCCCAAGACAAAGGGAGCCAACTGCCATGCAAATAATTATCCGGTTACGGGTTCTGTGGTTTAGAGT
>JALLOR010000093.1:0-13404 GCA_036939395.1 Porosira glacialis
CATTCCTTGAAACAGCTCCACACCAAAGAAGCGAGCGATGTCATTTCAATTCAGTCTGTCGCGGCGGATGAGATGAATCTACTCAAACGAATCCTCCGTAGTCTTCTAGGCAGTGGCTCTGAGAATGTAGATGCTGCTTTCGATGCAACTGCTCAACTTAGACGCGCCCAAGATGTTCCGAAGATGTATCAAGATGATGAAGTGAATGGTTTAGCTTCTGCCGTCAAGTCTACCATCGGTGTTGTGAGCTCTTTGATGAAAACCGACAAGGAGGCCAAAGAAATCCAGGGTCTTGCTTTCCCTGAAATAGAGTTCCCTTTTGGTACTACCACAGAAGAAGCATTATTCGGCTTGTACAATATTCCCAACTCTCAACTGGTTGAGGTCTTTCCAGCAGAAGTCGTCGATCAACTTCGTGTTGAACACAAACAAGACCAAAGCCTTGGGGAAGTTCATTCAAATCTTTCAGCAGTTAGCATCAAGGATATTTGCTTTTCTGTATTTGTTTCTGCCAACAAGGATGGTGGGCTCGGGGGCAATGCCGATGAGGATGGTTTTGTGGCTGACAACAAGATGGAAGCTGAAGGTGTTGAGGAATACGAGAACGACAATAAAGCCTACCACTCTGATCGTGGAGGGTACAACTGTGCATTTTTATTTGATGGTTTGGGAAAGGATGTAAAGGTGAGTGAAGTCAAGGTTGCAGCGCATTCATTGAATTGTTAATTGCTCTCCCCTTCTCACATTAAAGTATTTTTGCCGTCTCTGCGACAAATTCATTCCTTGAAACAGCTCCACACCAAAGAAGCGAGCGATGTCATTTCAATTCAGTTCGTCAGGGCGGATAAGATGAAGAAACTTAATCAGGTCCTAAGTAGCCTTCGAGGCAGTGGCTCTGAGAATGTAGATGCCTGTTTTGACGCAACTGCTCAACTTAGACGCGCTCAAGATGTTCCGAAGAGTCTTCCAACAGAACATATGCCTTCGTTTGATTTCTTCAGTGGAGCTACCCTCAGGCGTGTGATGATTATTTTTGCCACTGTCTTTGCATCGTTCTTCGGACAAGATGGATCAGAATTCAGTCCTGATGCTACTATTATGGTAGCCGGTAGAATTTGCAAAACATCTTGTATGTCATGGATTGGCAGTAGACATGCTATGCCTTTGGTTGCAGCTTGTGACGTTTTCATTGACATTGTAGGAGACGCTACCACGTATATCAACAAAATGGTAGTTCTACCGCCCAACTCCAACCTTATTGGTGGGATGACTTGTGGATTGAAAAATGGTGAGTAAGCATTTCGATTTTTTACTAATCTATTCCTTGAGAAATTTCCTTACACTTTACTTTACTGGCTCATTCCTTGATCAATATGGTATACAGGATGTCATTTCGATGAACAGAGTTTTAGTCTTCCTACGACCATCAAACCCTACATCTATGAGTACGTATGTCTACATGAGTGCTGTCTTGTACCTGAGATCATCAACAAGGAAGCTGTTGCGGTCTTTCCTAATGATTGTTATGAGTGTCATCATACCATCGTTGATAATACTCATGTTTGCGAAGGCAACATCGAAGATGGTTTGTTTGGTCAAGCTCTATGCTTCCTTGCCCTTGCCATTATATTGGTGCATATAGTTACTTGCAAAAATAATGGGGGGGTGTTTGCTGGAAAGAAGAAGAGTGGGGGGAAGATTAGAATGATTTCTGTTCGGATAAAGCCCGCTCAACATCTTCTAGCTCGTCTCCGCAAGAATCTTGTTAGTACTCAAGCACTATTTTTTGCTTTCGTATTACTCACGGTTGCTATTGATGCTTCAGATCCTGTTCAAGGGTCGATCAATCCGGCTGCGAGAGAGGACACTGCTTCCAGTGTTTGGACATCACCATGGGAATGGGACAGCAAGATTGTGTCAAAGGATGTTGCTGCATCACACGTGATTACAATTGACAATGCAGATACATTCCTTCGTGGAGGCAAAGAGGTGAGAGTTATGATTAATTGTGATATTTTTTTATAATGTATCATGAGTATGACCTAATGCCATGGTGTTGACTGTTTCTTTCATGCAAACGGATATAGCTTGACAATTCGTCTCGAAGATTGAGTGATCCAGCTGTGTGCAAACTTGATGAATTCTACGACGACACTGCCATGGTTTGTCTCAAGATGCAGGAGATTGGATTGCCCTGCTATTCACATGATGCCTGCTTTTCAGGAAGTTGCCTCGAGAATGCGTCATTTATATCCTCCAAATCCAACAAGGAGAGGAAGGGGCATGCTACATGTCAGTGTCCTGATGCCTCGGACTGTTTGGGATGCACTTCAATGGATGCCACTTGTTTTCGTATTGAACAGACACACCCCTTTCAGCTACTGCAGTTGTGCAAATTATCGGCAACAGTGAGAGGAGGAAAGTCTAAAAAAGACTTCAAACTTTTCTCAAGTGGAGGAAAAACTGTTATGAATGCACCTGATGGCTACAATACTCTATCCAAGCTGGTAATTTCCGAGTCTCAATCTGCTGAAATGCCATGCTCTGAGTTTTCACCATTCCTTGGCGCTTCTACAGACCAAATCATGACCCCAGCCTTTGCTCAGGCCAACATCCTTACAAACAATGGAGATGATGTGAATGAATTGATTGTATCGGGTCCATTCTCCGGACTTATGGATTCTATTGTATTTCTTGGTGGGAACTGGATATCAACTATTAATGAAGAATACCGGCAATCTAAAAAGGATGCAGCTATCGTTCAAGTATGGCCTCGTTTACACGAAAGTAGTGTTGAATTAGCTGCAAATCATATGACTCCTGAAAGGACTCTTGTTATTCAGGTGGAGGATGAACTACATTTTGATTTCAATGTTGCTACAGGACATGGAGTTGAGTTTTATGGCATGACAGGGGATTCCACAGTCATTGTTTCGGGTGACATTCAGATGGATGGACGCCTAAGCTTTAAGCACACCACCGTATCCTTTAAAGAAGGATCAATCACTGCCACTGGCCCCATGATATTCCAGTCCTCTACTGTTGTTGGTCTCCACCGCTGCCCCCCACTTTTCCAGGAACTTGGAGGCTTGTGTCTTTATGTCACTGCCATCCGAGACAAGGCGGAGGATGCTGTGGAGACTTGTGGATTATATGACGGTGGCTTTCTCCCAACCCCTAAAGAAATATCGGATGCTAGTGGTGTGGCTTATAAGCTTCTTCGTCTTAATGAATTCGTGTGGGTATCTCCTGCTGCTGAAAGCGCATCTGGCGATGAAAGCACGTGTGTGTCGCTCAATCAGGATGGCACCTTCAGCTCTCATTCAAATATACTCTCCGATAGCTCCATCTGTGAAGAATACACTCGTGTTCTCTGTGCATCTACAGTCAAGGAATCCATAATGGGGAGGCAATACACAAGCTACTTCAGCAACCAGTACATCTCAAATCACCGTCAGCTTTTTGAACGCATCGTTGATCCTACACGATTGCCTATCCAACTTGGAGGAAATCTGATAGTCTATCAGGAAGATGGATTCAACGAGACAGATAGTGGGGATAAAACTCCTGTCGAGTATACAGTAACGGATGAAGCACCAACCTCTGTCTCAGTAGTTGTTAACCTGGCGTATTGCAATCCAGACGACCTCCAAGTTGCCTTGGATTCTTTCGATGAACCTTCTTTCACCCACCCTCACAAGTGGTACTTCTACCCTGACTCTTCCCTCCCTTCAAAGATTCAGATCCACACAAATGGCTCAGTTTGCGTATCAAGTGTTGATTTACTGCTTCGAAATGAGACATATCATGATCACCTTGTCATTCGTATTCCAGCTACCCTCTTTGAAGAATGTCTTACTGTTAATGTATGCAGTAAAGATGACACACGACTCTGTGGACGCAGCCTAATGTATTTTGATAAATCCCAAGGATGTGCAGTACTACGAACCGATGAATCAATTTATCCCCGTGACTTAAGCTTGAACATTTTTGAAGGATTGTGTAACCGCTTGACAACTTGGAATCATCCTTCTCTCGGTGACCCATTCATGATAGAATTGGAACAAGATTTCAACGCCACCAAAGATTTCTACCTTGAGGATTTGGAATCTCCGGATTTTTCGAAGTACATATTTGATGTAAGATCAGAAAAGAGTGGTAAGAGCAGAAAGTTATTTACTGACCACGTTGGAGGGGATGATACCTCCGAGTGGCTGAGAGTAGGAAGCAATAATGTTGCCAATGGAAAATCCGACAAGAGACTAACCGGTGGAGGATTGGGAAAGAGTTCAAAAGCGATTCACGAGAGCAATAGGCTGCCGAGAGGGGGAAGCAATAATGTTTCCAATGGAAAATCCGACAGGAGACTAACCGGTGGAGGATTGGGAAAGAGTTCACAAGCAATTCACGAGAGCAATAGGCTGCCGACGGTTTTCAGCTTGGAGGGTGGCGATGGTGCCATGGTCAAGTCTGTAAGCGTGACAAGATATAACAAGATTGTATCTAGAGTTGATTTCTCATCTCTTTGGGGCTGTATCAATGTATGTTCTGCCGTCGCTGACAGCCAAGGTCTTCTACTTGGTGAAAACATGACGGAGCTTGCGATAATCAATCTCATTGATGCCATCAATTGCAGGAAGCTCACTAGTATCTCTACTGAAGGAAGAAACAAAGATGGTCGTGAAGCCTGTACAAGCCCTCCTCAGAATATATCGTCCCTTGCGGAGCTGACTGATCAATTGGCATCCATGATATCCCCTGATCAACCCTACCGTACGTTGTCGGCGATGATAACCAATAATCTTGAAGACAGTAGGAACATTGTTATTCCATCAAACCGAGGACTCAGAATGTTTGTCAACTATGATGCAGATGATGGAGCAGCAATCAGTGCTGGACATTTTAATGTTTCTTGGCTTGCAGAATGCTATCTTGATGGTGTCACCCTGAATGGCAATACCTCTGTTTCTGTTGAGAAAGATGGACTGGCCGAGATCTCAGGTTGCAACGTAGCGCAAGAATATGAATCACCCCCTTTCCTCATGAATGCAGGCAAGGCCATCTTCAGTAGAGTTCATATTCAGGATAGTACCAAGCTGCAAAATGTTGAAAGAGGTTATTTAGATTTGTCTTATGTGAAATTCCGTGACGTGTCTACTGTGAAGAACTCTGCTGAAGGTATAATGGAGCTTTCTCGTCTCACACTGTATGAAGATTTCACAGAGCCATCACAAGAAGCTCTTGGTGGTTCACAAGTAATCCTCAAAGAAGCCACACGACTATACACCATGATAGACGACAAAAAGGATCCCCTTTGCCTTGGTAACGACACACCTGATTTGAAATTGCAACTCAGTTTAGCTCAATGTAAGGAGAGATTCGAGACTGAGCTTGTATGCTCTGGTATTCTTATATACTATGATGAACATTTCGAATCGCAGTGCGGTCTCTGTCTTCGCGATACCGACTGTGCATTCAACTGTGCATCAGTGAATAGTGTGCATTACAAACCCAAGAGCAACTTTTAATACACAAGAGTATCTGCGTGTCCAGCCCTTCCGCGTCCTCTCAAACCTCTTGAGGTGGTATCTCTCGAGGAATGCAAGCTTTATTGCTCATGGTACACAACATGTGAGGGCTTCCACCTTGATGTAGACTTTGTTGAGAACAAGATGATATGCAATCGATACGCTGACTTGGACATATATGATAATTGCTCAGACCAAGAAAGTGAAATTCTGTACATTCCCTATATTCCTACTGATCCTGGAGTTTTTCTCCCTGTTGAGGGTCGCTTAATTGACCAATCTAATCCTCTCGCAGTTTATGCGGAAAAGAGCTTATCGGAGTGCAGTATTCTCTGCGAGAAAACGTTGCTTTGCACAAGCTTCTATACAATTGAGAGCGGGGAAGATTGCATATTACATGCTTCGAATGTCTTTCGGCGTAGCCATCATGAAACAGCTAACCAAGAAAAATCGACAAAAAGTGCTAACACGTCGACAAAACGTGCAGTAATGTCGACAAAAAGTGCAAAAACATTTGTTCCCTCCATCTCACCTTATCCCACAACTGGCCCTACGACTTCTGCATATCCATCCAGTCAACCAAGCTTGAGCGCTAATGGATAGCACATTTCTATCGATGATATCTTTCCCAAGAAGCGCTACATGGAATACCAGACCTGTTCAATCGAGGCAGCATATGATGAGTACAACTCAAAGACTCATCAGAGATGTCAGATCCGATGTAATAATGACTTGAACTGTGCTGCCTTCACCTTTTGGACATTTCAGTCACATAATACTAAAAACTGCAAGCTTCATGATCGTGACCAGATTATTGATGAAGCTTTCGAGCATAAGGTCAGCTGTGATAAGATTGGAGTCAGTATAGCATACGCAACTGAGTCCTTTGTTCAGAACTCATGGCCACAGTTTCACTTTACCGAAGTTGCTTCAGTTCAAGATATCCTGCTAGATGAGTGCAAATCACTCTGTCTCTCTGACATGGACTGTGTGGCTCTAAAATACTTGCCGTTTGATAGTTCTACGGGCAGCTCCTTGTGCTCCGTTGGACACCTCTCTGCGGGCAATGGCACAGTTATTGATTTTGACCAAGACGAGGTCTTTGTCCTTGAAGCAAGGAGCTCAGATCTAGGAAGCATGTACCTATCAACGCCAGCATGTTATACTGGTGAACGCCTTGATGTCCCTAAGCCTACCATGATTGATCAAGCAAATGGGTATTTTCGCTGGCCCAAAATATGTACATCCGCAGCTTCCATCAACAATGGTGATCTCAAAGGAGTAACCAGCCCAGCCGATTGCGGTCATCAGTGCGATCAAGACAATAGATGCGGAGGTTTTGTCTACTACGTCAATTATACTGGGACAGATAACACCGACACTATTGGGCAATGCGATTTGATTGGAGGAGAGGTTGATGTTGGTGTTTGCGATGCAGTTGAGAAAAATACCGATGTATACCTTAGAGCAGACTTGGGGAGTGTATGTGAAGCATCGTGCAATGTTCACCACCTGTGCTCGGCATTTGTGCCTCGGATACTAGATACTGTCAATGGGGAAGTTGCGTGTGATCTCTACTCTGATATTGCTCTTCTGGATAAATGTCCTGACAATCAGATTAAGAAATCTGTTCATATTGGGCTCTCGTACCGCGAACGTGATGCCTTGGTTGAGGCCATAGGGCAGTGTTTTATTCAATTTGAGGATATTTCAAAGATTGGCTGTTATAACTTTGCGGATGATTCCCAGCATCTATTTGAACGTGTTGGTCTTGATGAAGTCACTCCGCACTCTTGTCAACAGGAATGCAGGGCTCAAGGCAAGCCATTATATGCTGTCACTGAAGGCATCTATTGTTCTTGCTCCAGCTCTAGCTCATTTGAAAATGACCTCACCAGTTCTCCATCAAACTGCACTACTGAATGTGGTGGTGACCCCTTTCGGTTAGAATGTGGAGGGTCAGGGTATGCGTTGATTGGCTCAACTGATCTCCCAAGAGCCAACTTGACTCTCTCTCAGTGTAAACGTGACTGCTTTGAGGATTTCAAATGCAAGGCTATTCTATTTGATGACATCAACAACTTGTGTGAGATGAGGTCGACGGCTCTCTTCAAAGCTTGTCCTGACAATAGTAGTACTAACCACAGAGCCTTCATTGAGAGTTTGGAGCACTACTATGAGGAGCCAAGGTATTCTTACATTGGTGATACAGTTATCCACACCACAAGCATTGATCTAAGGCATGATTGCCAGGTGCTATGTGATGTATTTTTACTGTGCGAGGCCATATTTTATGATGAGTCAACAGGTATCAACAATTGCATATTGCTAGGTGGCGACGTCGTTCAACTTTTGACGAATGAAATCGCTCACGGAGTTTTGGTTGCACGCGATGTAACTCTCTTCACAAAGGGTTTCAAGCAAGACTCGGATGAGCTGGCAACATTTCCCAGAATCTTTGACACAGATGAGTGCAAGTCATTATGTGAGGCTCACAGTGAATGTGGAGCCATGGTATTTGGAAACAGAACGTGCAAACTTTACCCTAGGACAGGATTTGCCGATGTTTTAATCCCAGTCTCGCCAACAACTCCACACTACGTTAACTTCAAAGAATTTGTGGATCTTGACAAGACATTTTCACACGCTGATGGGTTTTGCATTGATGAATCAGAAGACACAGCACCCGACCCTCTTATTAGCCGCCGAACAACTCAGAGTTCCCATGATTGTGCAAATGCTTGTAACAGGGTCAATAATTGTACCCTTTTTACTTACAATGAGAAGACTGCTTCAGATTGCAAACTATATGGAGATGGTGTGAACCTAAAAGACTCTTGTGATTTGGACTCACCAGAAACATTTGTGATGTACACTCAAGGACAATTTACAGAAACAAAGGGAGATGCGTGTCTGAAAGATGAAGCTAATGTGACTTCTTCTACATTTTCTCTGACTCGCAAAAACGTTGTCGAGTGTGCAGCTCTGTGTGATTCATGGTTTAATTGTAGATCATTCCGCATCGACCAAGGCGCTGCAATCTGTATGCTATATGAGGAAGAGCAGTACAGCGAGGACCTTTGTACAGGATCAGAGCCTTCTGGTGATTTGTTTGTGTACTTCTCTGACTTCCTTTTTGTCAGACTCCCTGAGACCTTTTGTGTTGCATCAAATAATGTTATTGGTGGACAATTGGATGGTGTTCCTCTTGAGGCTTGTAAAACAATGTGTGACAAAAATGTGCTATGTGTTTCTCTTGAGCACAATCAAGATGGTCAGTGCGCATTGTATAGCTCATCAGATTTCAGTGTGCCTTGCTCTGATAATAACAATCGGAGACTTTACATCAGGTAAGTATTGTTTGTCTTGCTATTTCATTTCTAGACTTATTCCCTTTACCTCATTCTTACATAATCATTGTTATTTCTTCTAATTGATTTGATGCCTCATGCATTGATGCAGCTATAAGGATGTCATTGAGTTGGATAGTCACAAGTACGAATATAAACCAATGCAGGATTGCTTTAATTTACTAGATTCGGATCAATGGGAAGAAGTTGCTTCTGAGGAAAAATGTCAAGACCTTGCTTCTGAAACATCTTGCTTGGGATACCAGTATGTTGAACTCAAGTGCCATTTAGTGACAGACATCCTGGAACTGGAAACCATACCGTGTCGCTCGCAAGAACTGTTTGCCTTTCAGGTTGAGCGCTACCCATATAGGAGCATGTCAGACACGTGTCTTCTTGCTGAGATTATTCACAGTGCTCGCATTGATGATACTGAGAATTATGAGTGTCTTGCACTTTGTGATGCTCACCCAGATTGTCGATACTACTTACATGGCACTGATTCAGCGGTCAATGTTACCAACTCAGTGAGCACCAAGCTTGAACAGCGTGAATGCAAACTATTTAAAGCACAGACTGAAGCGCTGGATGACTGTAAATGCGGAGAAAACGAGGGGCAGAAATATGGCGAATACTGCGGCCTTACAGCCTTTGTAAATGGAAGAACTTTCATCGATCAAGTGACATGGTTCGGAGAACCAGAAACAACATTTGCCACTTTAGCTGGACTGACCTATCAAGGATGTGCATCTGTATGTGATGCATTGGAGGATGAGTGCTCAGCTTTTATTCATACATGGAATGATCGAAGTTCTTCCTCAGCAGTCAAGCCTCAAATATTTGAAGAATCTAGAATAATTCGAGCAAGCTTTGATAGAGATGACAGCATTGCTCTCTTTCTTCAGTTTGATCCTAGCAGCGAGAACACACCATTATTCATGTCTGCCACTGAATCTGGTAATGATGATGATTTGAAATTGCAGCAAATAAGTACCGAGCAGTTGGGTGAAGACAATGAGTTTCTTCTCAAATTCAAGAGTAACGATGGTCATTGCGTCACAGCTGGCGATTTCTTTGAACTTCCTGATGGAATTCCTCTTCGCGCAATTGATGAATGGTTTGACCACACACCAACTTGCCAGTCTCTCATCGTTTCTACGTGCAATGATGGCAACCGTGACCAAATTAGAATGACGAAAAAGAATGATTACCTTCCTGTTACAAATCCGGGGAGATTTGCACTGACATATAACCTACCCAATGAAGGTGCTGGAGAAAAATCTGTAGGTTGTCTTGGCGTGCAACCACGCTCGGACAAAACATTCTGGGAGGACAAAGGAGATGATGTAAAAGATCCATTAAACCCTGAGGTCAAATGCGATCCACCGGTTATATCATCTACATCTTGCAACCAGATCACGACAAATGAAACTGCATCATGGTTCCCCCTGGGCTGCAATTTAATGTGGGTTGATGCAGAAAACTGTACTACTACCAAGAACCCAGTTCAAGATGATTTCAGCACTATTGAGAACACAACTTCCTGTTTGTATCCGAAGACAGCGACTGAAGGGTGCACATCATCTGAATGTGAATATACGAGTGAGAAAAATATAACAACATGCCGGATGTCTGAACGAAAAGCTCTCAATATCTTGAAAGTAATACATCAACACTTTGATAAACAGCCTCAGTGTGCACTGCCAGCCCCGATAGAAATAACGAATACGAGACCAGTTTTCAGTCGTAGCTACGGACCAGACTGTGGATATCACGATGAGGTTGCAATCATGCCAATTCAGTTGTTTGCCTTTGCATCAAATCCGGTACGGCTAATGAACGATGTTACACTGACTTGCCTCTCAAATAAAGATTTATCACTGGTGCAGTGCAAAGGTGCAGATTCAACATCAACTTCTTCAGAGTGGGTTTTAGAGTGGGTTTACATATTTGGTGAAGGTGATACTGGAGGGGAGATCTTTGGATGTAGTGGCGCCTTCTGTCATATTATGATGTGTCTAACCCGCACCTCATCTGGTTCAGTCATCACTCTTTCTCTTGAGCATTGCGAATCAGGTTCAAACTTGGATCAGAAATGGGAATATGACAAAACTGATGGGTTGATTAAGATACCTCAATCTGAAACATGTGTCATCGCCAACAGTATTCAAGGAACCATAATTCTAGGAGATTGTGATGACGCCAATGCAAGGTGGTCTCAATACTTTGAGTGCAAACTCAATACTCGCGAAAAGACTAAACCAACGAAGGTAGAATCGATTGGAAACCCAGGTCAATGCATATCATCTGATGCGAATAGTTTGATCGATTGTGGTTCAGAAGAAAGTGTTGAGTGGAAGTATTACTATGATGCTAATTCTGTCCGAGTTCAACTCGCCGGCAGCTCTAATCCACCCTAATGCCTAGCACGGATGACAGAAACCCTCGATGAATTTGAAGGTGACCTTAAAGATCTCCCTACCGGAGTAGTCCCTTGTGATGGCGTTGAATCTATTCCACACTATCATACCATCCTTGGAGGCAAGGAGGGTAATGTTTTTCAGTGGTCCCTTTTTAATTCCAAAACGGGTGACGCTAGTGGAGATACATACTGCATCAGAATTCCTCAGCAATCTCAGCAAGTGTGTGATTCCAACCTTGAAAACGAAATCCATTGGCGACGCTATTCCGGTAGAAATGGTATTTTTATCGATGCCACAGAAATCTCTGTTAAACCTGGCTCTTTGTTGAATAAAATCACCGACCCTGAAGTATTGTTTCAGTTCTTCCTGTACTATGCAGAGGTAAAATTGAGCAGAAAGCTAAGGGCAACGGTGGCAGGTCTTGATCGTGATGTCAGTAGAATCACTCCTGTTATTGGCTCTACCGTTGATATTGTAAGAGATTTGTTGCAGTTGGTGAGCACATTTGGAAACATAGTGGGTACAATATCCGACGATTCAAATAAAGCAGAAAAATCATTTGGTAGTTTTAGTACCGCCTTGAGTGTCTTCAAGCATGTCCCATATGTGGGCCCGGTCATCAAGAACTTAAATTTGATATTTTTAACGAAAAAGGTGAGTCTGCAAACTGTTCATCTTGCAAATGATTGCTTCTTATCTAAGTATCTGGTAATCTCACTCTGGATTTTGCCAATTTTTGTCGTTTCCTATAATAGACGGCAAACACATTAAAAAGTGGCACAAAAAAGCTTGATCAAACAGACAAACAACTCTCACTGGTTATCGCACCTTTTGAAAACTTTGTGGTGGTTGTTCAAAAATTGTCCTCATCATTAGACACGAGTGTTATGTTACTGTCAGGCTTTGTTGCATTTGTCACCAAGACGTCATTTTGTGCACATACAAATGGCCTTGGTGATCACTTTGATCGAATGCAGGAATGGATCAGAAGTCTATTACCAGGTATTAAAAAGGAAGTTGGCTCAATCAGGACCCTGAAACGTCATTTGTCAGCCCTGAATTTCTTCAAACAGAAAATGAATTCCGGAGTGATCAAGGTTATCAAGAAAATTGGAACCAGCCTCAAGAATTTACTTCACATTGTGGGTGTTTTTAGCTTTGTCAGCAAGATTGTTGACTTTGAAATTTGCTTCCCATATCCCAAAATATGTTATGCGTTAGGAGTTCCTTTTCCTTGCGGTATTTCAACAAAATGCTACAGCCTGAAGGACTTAGGAAATGTATTGGCAAAAGCTGAAAGTTGGATCAAGAGTATACCTCTTGTTGGATTTCTGTGGGATGAGCTCGAAAGTTTAGTGAATGGCATTTTGGGGGATTCGTTTGACGGTTTGATACCTGGACTTCCTAACTTTGATATCAATTTGGGCATAGTTGATGAAATTAAGGAAAAGGCTGCTGAAGTGACAGAAGATATGTACAGTATTCTTGATAAATTCCGAGGACTGACTAACATTGAAGGTCTTGATGAATTTGTCGAGGACGCTGTCAATGTCATAAAAGATAAGATTCCAAGTGACGTGTTGGATTTCAGCTGCACAGATGCCAATTGCATAGCAGAAATAGCAGAAAAGTTTGGCATTACACTTCCCAACATTGATGTCGATTTTCCAAGCCTGACATTACATGGAGTGGACTATGTTATCCCAGACCATTTCATTGAGCTTATTGATAAGGTATTGTCTCACATTGGAGGCTTCCATGAAGACTTCCGAGCTTTGCTGCAGGAAGGTGTGGAATGCAATGAGTACACAACAATTCAGGTTAACATTTTGGAATACATTCGAGCTGGCTTTGGACTAGATGCAGGAGATCTAGCCGGAGTCCCAGATTGTCCCTTTAATTTCGAGATTTGTGCAGATATCACTTTTCCAGGTTGGGATGCCTTTCATGAAAGTATCAATGGACGTATAGCTGACTTGGGTCTGGAGGAGATAGTCAGTCGACGTAGACTTCAAGAATCAAGTAGTATTGGAGTAGCTATTCCTATAGGCAATTTCAGAAGCTTGTTGAAACAGACAATATGGAAGAAACTTGTAAAAATCA
>JALLOR010000094.1:0-14303 GCA_036939395.1 Porosira glacialis
TAATAAATTCATTGACGATAACATATACTCGTTAGTTGCCGAAAATAAGTTGATGATTTTCTAGATACGTGGACCACAGCTTGAGCAAAAAGAGAAAACACAAATTGGACGCATGCAAAATTGGTAAGAGTAAAAGTGTTACATCCGTTGTGTTTTATTCAAATAAATTATTAAACTGTCTTATCTACCAATCAAAAAGATAAAAGTGAAGATTTGACATGAATACTGTCCATCACTTGTAGAGCATTTTTTGCAATTTCACCGTTTCATTGCGTAGCTCACTAGCCAACTTTTTGCTCGTTTCAACACAGCTGTCGTGAGATGCTGAGGGCATCTCATTGCACCCAACACCCTGAAAACGAAATGTTGAACAAAATTTAGCGAAAAGGAGCAATAATATAACGACGAAAAAGTCACCAGTAATATCAATGAAAATCTTACCATGAATTCAATCTGAGTGTGATCAAGTGCAGGCAGTATAGCTCCAACAAAGTAAGCCTGTTCTTGTGTGTCACCTCTGTCGGTGAAATTTGACGACTTTCGACGCACTTCTAGCAAACTTAAATTCAGTAGCTTTGTGGCCGCTTGGCTCAACCACAAACCCAGCTCGCGTAGTAATTCTCTTTCATTCTCAATAGATTGAGAAATTGGAGCCTTAGTTCCATGATGCATATCTGTTGCATTCATTATGTGAGTTACATCATCTACTGGGTGCACTTTCAATGACTTCAGCCGATCTTCAATTGCCTGTGAAATTGAGTGAAAACACTTTTTGTTAGAAAACATAACGACGATCACATTATAAGAGACATAAGGCTGTCCTCGTCTTACTCACCCTTGATGCATCTGAGCAGCGACAAAGACCCTTTGCAATAGAGACAGCATCGATATTGAAAGAAGACAGCCCTTCCATAGAGGCAAAGAATGATCGACTGCTCAGGAACATGATGCAAACTCCCAGGCACTTCGCTGCAGATATTGCTGTTTCGTAATGATCCTCAGTCCAAGCACAATCTAATCCGTGCGGAGAGATACGATGACTTCGGCCGGCGTCTGCCGAACCAGTTGGAGGGTTGGCAAACAATTGACCCCCAAACGATGTGCTAGGAATCGCATCCCACCAACTTCTCTCATTGCTCTGTACCACAGATATATTCCTCATTTTTGACAAATGCATCTGCTCCATCCGAACTAAATTCATTGGCAATGGGGGCAGCAGTGCCTTTGGAAAGGGAAACATCGCAAGTTGCATGCCCAAACCTAATACACCGTTTTCTAAATCCACAACTGACTTATCCCCCAAATAGTCATCGAGAGATGCACGGTCAATTGTGCCGGATGCAACTGATTTTTCAAAAGTAACGAAAATGAGGCGCAATGTCTCAACAAGCTTAACAACCAAATCTGGGTTGGTCGGATACCCGTCTGCTAGAAGTCGCTTGCCAGTAATAGAATAAGCCTTCATCATACCAATTGCCTCGGCAGCAAGTCCGAGACGGTCGGAATCCGAAAGTGGCGAAGACAAAAGCACGTTCAGTAGGCTCAGATGACCAAAGAGGTTCGAGGGTGGCTCCAAAGAAACGCTTCCGTTCGTACCCATATGAGAAGACAAGTACTCTTTTTCCTCAATCGTATAAGAATTGGCGAAAGATTGAAGCGAGTTCAAGATGCCGGTCTTCGCAAGCATTTCCAGGCCCATGGTGTGCGACATGGCAAAGAGTTGCAACGTGAATACAATATCACAATCACCGTGTGAAACAAGTCGAACGAGAGACGCGATGGATTCACCGGTCGATTCTTTGGTAAAGAACGTGTTGGCAAAGGCCTCGACCACCGTGTCGCCCTCGAACGTATTCAGGTGACCAAAGAACGACGACAAACCGGACCGAGCGGCCAGAGCAATCGTCGCTCTTTTCCCTTCATGGATAGAATTGGACTTTTGACCCGTGGAGACGACGGCAGCCGAAGCAAGACGCGTCAAGCATGACATGGCGCCACCGTAGATCTCGAGAAGGCTCGAGTGATTGTTCCGAGGGGATAGGTAGCACATGTCACCTTCGGCGCTGGATAGTACCCGAGTCAGGGCGCAACTCAGAAGGGCCGCGCGATCGTCGCTCTTCGACACGCTGCTTGCACCGTCTCCTCGACAGGAAGATATGGCGGCCGCAATCAGTGCCGAAACCTTGGACATGTCTTCGTCCACAATTTCGTATCCAATATGTTCGCCCTGTGAATTCATAGACCCCGCTTCGTACAAAGCTGCCAACTTGTCGGCGAGGCAAAGGACGGTTTCACTGAGGGGCAGTGCACACTCATCCTCGATATGCGCCACCGACGTCGCTACATCCTGCTCCCCAGCCATCATCGCATACTGACCGAGGGCCGTCACGAGATCGGGATGAATCAACCGCAAAAGAATCGTGCACAAAAGCTCGACGATCACGCCGGCACTCGTAACCTCGTTCGGCCGCACAAACAGCGTCGAGCACGTGATCAACGACACCTTCGTCGCATCGCTCCAGGCGTTTGCGAGATGATTCGCCGCGCAGACCCGCGAGATGTAAACGTTCCACGCTTCGGCCCACTCCTTGACGGCCTGCCGAGAATTCGACAGGGAGTTGCGCACGTCGATGACTACGTATCCGGCACTAATGTCTGGAGGACAGCACGATGGTTTGATGGTGCGAAAGCATTTGAGTTCCTCGTGCGCGGGTGGCACGCGCATCACCTCATCTATCGATGGTCCTTTGGCATCAAGGGGCAGGTCCATTACCGTTTGTATCAGCATGCTGGGCTGGGAGAAAAGTAGATCCAGTAATGGTTTGGCTGCGGCCAGATTTGCCGACCCGACATCCTGCCACGATTCGTCCTCGCTGCAGTGCCCCAACAGCAAATTCAATTCGATGGCGAGACATTTCATCAACCAGGAAATGCTGTGAAGGGCATGGTTGTCTCGTTCCAAAACCGACCGGTCCCCACCCCCTTCGGAGAGGAAACTCGAGGAGACAATCTTGAGAATGGACGGCGATGACGGACCTCCAATGTAACCGAGGTACCGCAGGGCCTCGTTGTACCAAAACCGTTCGCGCCGCAGTTTTTCCATGAGGACGAGCTGCTGCCTTCGCACATCGGACGAATGAGCGCCGCTGCCACTTCGCGTATCGAGTGAATAAACCCGATAAAGCACCTCGAAGCACTTCGCCACATAGGCGGAGGTACGGGGAGCCAACACCATTCGAGGATCGGCGATGCACTTGAGAATCACGTCGAGGCAATTGCGTTTGGCGCCGCTCAGCCCGAGAAGTATCAGGGACAAGTTGAGGTTGGCTCGAGATTCGAGGCCAATGTTGGACAGGACCAAGTCGAGAATCACGTCCCGAATGTCGCTGTCGTTGTTGCCCGCACCATCTTCGGACGGGGACATGGCGAGTCCCTTGGAGAAGGAGGCTGCCAATCTCACTCCATGAATGTCGCGTCCGCACAACGAACGAACGCAATCCTGCTGCGGCAACGTGCGGGTGGTGTACGCCACCAAGCTAACAGCAATCTTGGAGATACCCTGGGAGTCGGGAAGAGACAACGCACCGTACCCCACATAGTCCGCTACCACGGGCAATATCTCGAACGAATGCGTCGAAAGCAACCTCGACAGCCTCGATACATTGACTTTGCGTTCCTCCAAAAACCGATGCGAGAACGAGCCGTGAATCGGTCCCTTGAACAGCAACACGGGCACCACGGATATCTGCACCTTTGCGTCCTTGAGCGCACGATCGAACGACTCCTCTCGAGCAGCCGCCGCACCAAAAATCCTCAAACATATCAGAATCGTCCTCTCCCTCCAAACGACGGCATCGTTCCGCGCCACTTTCGAGGATGCTTCTTCGGTACAGCTGCGTCCGTACGACGATAGGTATACGGGAGGTTGAAGGGGCAGCAGTATATCGCCGGTACGGACCACCGCCGCCCCGGCGACTTTCATCGCCACGGAATGGTTGGGCGATTGTTCGCGGAATAATGCGGAGGCAAACGAGTTGACGGATTCGTCGTACGCGGCTGCGATGGATCCTCCTCCCGGTCCGTCTTCACGCTTCGTCAGCAGTTTTTTGAGAATGTCAAATATCCCCCCGCTCGACGATAATAGATCCGAAAGGATGGAGAATCCCGGAGACTTTGGACGAGGAACCTGCGACGCTCCGGGGTTGTTCTCGTCCAACGGCATCAACACGTTCCGAAAGTCCTGCACGGCATCGTTGACTTCACCCTCCTCATAAATGCCGGGATCGCAAAAGATCTGACTCAAAACGGGCGACATTCCCAAATCTTCTCCCGCAGCACGAATCGTCTCTCGATAATGATCCACGACGTCCTCCAAGGATCGTTCCTTGGGCGAAACCACCGGCGGAGGCACGGCATACCGAACGATCACGGCCTCCACCACTTCCAATGCCCGTGCCACGAGACGACACTCGTCCGACAAACTCGCAAACGGCAACTTCCCCACATTCTTCATGATGCCCATGGCACGCGGCAATACAAAGTCGGTCACGTATTCGACGTATGGCGAGCATCCCGTGCGGATCCGCCAGTGGTAGCCGAGGCTCGAAGGACATTCCGCCGCCTTGACGAGCGAGGTTAGGAGGTATAAAAATCCTTCCGTCGCGGGATAGGTTCCGGATAGGGATTCGACGTGTTCCATTTCGTAGATCATTCCGTAGTCGGAGGTATTGGGGAAGCAGCTTGAAGGGAGGTTGTTTGGTGCCTGTACCATCGGCCGGAAGGTGGGAGCCGAATTGAAAACAAAACGATTAAAAATAGAGGTGAGAAAACGCATTGTTTTAATGGGACAATCCTCCATCGTGTAACACCAAAAGGCCCCGCGAGGAAATTACGTACCACTCGTCCATAGTTATTGGGCACGGTCCCCACGCCGCCGCTACTTCCCGCCCAATTATTCACTGTGCCACCGCCACCGCCCTGCAACAGCGCTTGAATCGGCAAAAACTGACACAACTCGAGCAGATCCCACGCTTTCCTGGCCGCGAGTCTGGACACGTCCTCCTCGCCTCCCGACAACTCCGACGATGGCAATGGCTGCAGCAGATTGGCAATGGCAACGAATGCCAATCCACGTATATCGGGCGGCAAAGGAGTCGTGAGCAATGAAAAGAGTATTCCCAAACAATCGTCCTCCACGGGCTGACCCGAAGCATCGTTGTTCGGAGCATTGCTGTTCTGCGGAAGTGAAATGGACAACAAATACCTCCGGGACGCAGGTGATTTGCACGCCACGTTCGAAAGGAGGCACAGGAGTGACAAAAGCATGTTGGAATTGTCCTCGTCGAGTTCCTTCGCGGGGGATGATGGATCGGCACCGTTGTTTCCAGACGAGCTCGAGGTTTCGGAACGGCCGCCCTGCGACTGCTGCGCCGTGGCGGAAGAGGATGAAGCCTCTCCCGCTCCTGTTCCGTAGTAGTACGACGTTGACGAGGAATTCTGCGGAGGTGTGTCGTCGGTCGATCGCCGATCGGGGGTTCCTCCCTTGTTGCCACCACCGTCGTTTCCTCCGGCTCCATTCTCGGGAGGAGAGAGCTGATCGGCGTACCACCGTATGGCGTTGACAATGTCGGACCAGTGGTACGCCGCGCCGCCTTCGGACTGCTGCTGTTGGGTGGGATTGATCGAGGACGTGCCCGACAGGAAGGAGTGCACGGCTGAGGCTCCGTTGTTTTTGTTGGCCAAATTAGCAGCGCCTCCGTCCGCTTCTTGTTCCGGTCCCTCGGAAAGGGACAGCGACGCCAGGAAGGAGAGGTACACGGGCAGTATGGACTCGTTGTCCGACAGCAAAAGGTCCAGCTTTCGAAGACAGCGGCTCGGAGCGAGCCGGCGCACGACCGAAACCACTTTCTCGGAATCTGCCGCCGTCGGCGTGATAGCAGTGTCTTCTTCGCCCCCCGCCACCGTAACCTCCTCCGCCTCGGACCAAAAAGCCCTGGCAGCATCGGGACTGGCCTCACAAACGGCCGACACCAGCGCAAACACATCCTCCAAACAATCGGGACGTTCCATAACGTCCACAGCCCTCGGACCCGTCATTACCGCCGCGCTGCTCGAACTTTCCCTTTCCACGATCCCGCCCGACCACGCCCCAAACTGCCTCTTCTGCTCCACCACCTTCCATTCAAAGTCGGCAGTCTTAACCTCGTCGCTGTACCATTCCGATCGTGTAATGGGAAAGTTCCCAGTGGCGCAGAGGGCATCGACGTATTTGGAGGAGAATTCGGCGAGGATGGAGACACCAAAGTCGAAAAAGGTGGACGACGTTGTCGAAGTCGATGTGGCGGCCGAGGCGGAGGTTGTCGATGTTCCAAAGGCCGGCAAAAGGGACAATCGAGCAAAGGTCAATGATTTGAGCTGCGATGCGACCACCAAACATTTCGAAAAGGTGGACTTGACGTCCATACCCGTCGACGTCGTTATTCCGCCTCGAAAGTTGGGAGAGGGGGAAGTATGCGGCGACGTCGATGACGACGACGGGCCGGCATCTTCTTCATTGTTGTTCTGGCTGTCAAAATCCTCCTTGAGTTCATCGAACAGCGTACTCAGAGCCGCACACGCATTCTCCGCGGCGCACATTCCATTCAGGGCGCACAATTCGGCATCGATGCCATTTTGCGTCATTCGTCGTTGGTATTCTTCAATGCCGCCTCCGATGCCCATATTGCCAATGCCGGGTACGCCACGTCCGATTTTACCCCACAGTCCTCCTCCCGAGGAGGGGGCGGATGCGGCAGCTGATGAAGTTCCGCTCCCGCCCCAGAGACTTCCGGACGATGGTGGTTGTGCCTCACCGCCTCCTCCTCTGCCTCCTCCGCCAAGGTCGTCGTCCAAGGACTCGAGAAGTGCTGCGGCAAAGGCATCGGTCACTCCACCGCTGTTTCCGGAAGATGGTGTAGTATTCGGAACTGCACCGGCACCACCCGCACCCGTTGCAGCAGCTGTAGCATCGTCGTCCGTCTTTGAAGTGCATCCCACACCCCGCATCAGCGCCTGGTACACCCCACGAATCTCACGTTCCTCACCGTGTTCCTCACCAAAATCGTCATTGTTGTCATGAGTACCCCAAAGCTCACAAACCCAATGCCCCACCGCCCAAACAGCCTTCTCGCTCCTCGTCCCCGCCGCTCTCTCCACGGCACGGACGCACACGTAGTGGGCATCCTCGACCACGCTCGGAACTTGGAGGCGGGGACGTCCAATCTCGCTCGGCAATGGGGAGGCGAGGGTGAGGGCACGTGTGAAGTGGAGGGAGGCGAGATTGGTTTCTGAGGCCGGAGTAGCGGAGGGACAGTTCGGCTAGGAGGTCTTCCAGCTTGTTGCTCTTAATACCGCCTCCGTTGCTGTTGTTGTTGTGGTTGCTGCCGACGGTCTGCCGCGAAAAGAAGGAGTACCGCGATAAAATCTGGCACAAGAACGCCATTTCTTCCAGTGCCGCCTCCAACGACGCCAGGTCCACGGCCGCCGCCTCCTCTTCTTCTCTTCCTCCTCCTGCCACCGGTCGTACTCCTCGATGCCGCCGTTCCCTCTCCTCCGGCAACACAATCCCACGCTGATCCTCGGCAAACCACGATCCCACCGCCACCGCCAAGTTCTTGGCTTCGGCATCTAGGGTGGCCGTGGATTCGTCGCATAACTCGCGAAGACGGACGGCCGTCGGATCGTCCTCGACGCCGACTATGGAACCTCGCCATGCGCTTAACGGTTGGATGAGGCTGGATGCCTCCCCCAGTACCACCGATACGGCACGTGCGTGGGGTTGTTCCCTTCCACCCGTCACCCCGCCCCCTCCACCGCCATCGTCATCGTCATTTAGATCCCCACCATCTCCATGACCATCGTCGTCGTCATTGGAAGCATCCTCCTCGTCCAACAGATCCCTCACGTAACAACGTCCTCCTCCCTCACCCCCCTGGCATCGTGCCGCGGCCACGCGACGAAGCTCGGCTATATCCGGTTTGGATCGGAAGCGGAGGCATCGTCTTTGGTATGCGGCGTACGCGAGTGTGATTCCCTCGGGTGTGACATCCGCAGCATCATCGCCGTTGTTGTTGTTGTGGTCACCGTGGTTGCCCACCACAGGACGATGCTTCGAAGGCATCAGCGAATGCAGTCCAATGCTCCGCAATGCCAATTCGACCGACCTTGCCACGCACGGCTGTATCCTCGGCTCTCCTCCGCTGTCGTCGTCCAATGGACCTCCCGGCGGTCGACGATCGCCACCGCCATCGCCTTTGCTGCTGCTCGACGAAGTAGAGTCCGATTCAACCAAACCATAAAAGGCATCGCACGCCAAACCCGCGAATTTATCGAGGCAATCCGATGCCATGAGCGCATATACGTCATCGCCTCTTCCTACGGAAGAAGGACCATCCCCACCCAAAGAAAAGTCCACGAGGCCCGAATCGGCCAAACGATCGACGAGGCGGTGCACCGCTTCAGATGCTGCTTCGACGCATTCCACCGTTCTTCTTACGACACCATCGTCACCCCCGTCATCGTCGTGTTCGTTGTGATCGCCATTGCTGTGTGGGTGGCTGCCGTTGTTCGCATCGTGGTTGTTGCGTCGTCGTCGGCCAACGTCCCGCACGGAGGAGAGACGAAGGCGGGATTCTTCGATGGACACGTGGCAATCCTGGATGCTTTCCGCCAATGCTTCGGCTCCAACGATGGAGAATTGCTGCTGCTGCTGATGCTGGCGTTCGGCCTCCCCGTTCATGATGATGGATGGACACAGTACCGTACAAGAAGTCAGTGCTTGAGATTGTTAAACTCCAGCAGTTAGATAGTCTACTGACGCCGCGCTTTTATTTGGACGTTACAAAGTTCAAGTCTACCGGTAGTAGAAGTGAAAGTAGATGCTGCCCTTAGGTGGGTAATTCAAACCCAACAATTGGGGTCCGACTGGCATTACTGTATGACTTTTTTCGTATGAATGAGCGTAGGAATTAAAATATTCCTACATGCGAGAGTTATATATAGTACCGAGTACGTACGATCGAAGTTCAAAATTGTCTACGGCTTTCCTTCGGAAAGCGTGGTACACTCCTCTCTACCCTGTCTACAGCGCGTAGCGCTTGTACGCAAATCATACTGCGACTACTTAGGTACTTAATGTACGTAAAAGACTATTAACNGTGATGCTCGGGTTCGCAGAGAGCGGTCCGCAGAGAGCGACTGACAATCTCAATAATAAAAATAAATCTTAGAGAGTCTCTAGAATGGCACCTCGCCAAAGCTGGCGGCTGTCGGTGCCGGTTCTGGCGTGACATACATTAATTCTTTCGTTCTTTCATCCTCCTCCTTTCTTCCGCTCACTGGGATATTTCTCATCATTCGCCTTCACCTTCGCCCCCGCCTTTGCCCCCGCCCCGCGCTGCCCCGCCGACCCCCCTCTAGGCCTACTGTATCACATGATTCGTTTGGATGGTTGTGTTAGTACCGTTGGTGTTTCGGATTCGCTTGTGTGGGGGGTTGGATCCCACGAACGCTCCGTGCAGACGACGTTAGCACGCTAGTTTCGGACGGGTGGAGCGTATTAGGGGGGAGTAGCTCCTGACGGCGTGTGGAGGGTGATGTTGTAGGATTGTGAAGGGGGAGTCGGACGGAAGCTCCTGACGGCGTGTGAGGATTGTTAATCTTGTGTGGAGGGCTGCGGGAGGAATTGTGTTTGAAGGTTGATGCGACAAACCGTTTGGTGTACTTGTGTGATGGATTCGGCAAGTGATTGGACGGTTTGAGCGTGTTTCTTTTGCTGCCCGTCGGCCGCAATTGCTACGCAGTTCCGAAGCAACAATCAGCCTCCGTGGAGCCATCTTCTCCAACGAACCCCCGAAGATAAAATTCCGATCGCAGGATGAGGAATTGGTTCTGTCGAAGTCGGTTCTGTCGAAGTCGGGACCGTCTCGACTCCGTTACAGGATGACACGGCAGACTGTAGGATTTGGGATTCGTGCGTAGTTGATGGTTATGGGGAACATGCGTGGGTAGCTCGTCTACTTGAACTTGTGCCTGGTGGAGCCGGACACGCGGGCGGGCGGAAGCGGATACACGATAGACGGTGTGGATCTGGTTTGGAGCAATGTGAGCATGTAGCGAATTCCCAACTCGTCAGCCATGTATGAGTTCCCTCGTTTATTCTACGCTCGCGATGCGTGATTGTTGTCCTTATCTCCCCCGAACAAACAACTAACAACAAACTGCCACATCTCATTGTCTCCACCGTCTCAGCTCGCCACCAAGGCCGCTCGTAAGTCAGCCCCCACCGCGGGAGGAGTAAAGAAGCCCCACCGCTACCGCCCCGGAACCGTCGCCCTCCGCGAGATTAGGAAGTACCAGAAGAGCACCGAGCTGCTCATCCGCAAGGCGCCCTTCCAGCGCCTCGTACGTGAGATCGCCCAGGACTTCAAGACTGATCTTCGGTTCCAGTCGACTGCCGTTCTTGCCCTCCAAGAAGCGTCGGAGGCCTACCTCGTCGGTCTCTTCGAGGACACCAACCTCTGCGCCATCCACGCGAAGCGCGTTACTATCATGCCGAAGGACATTCAGCTCGCCCGTCGCATCCGTGGTGAGAGGGCCTAGGCGCTTTCATCTCTGATACAGGGTGGGGTTACAACACATTAACGAAAGCCAAAACAAAAAAACAGCAGGATTTTATCAAATCCACCCTTTCCAACAAAGCAATCGAATTACGCTTTCGAACAACTATCTCAATATGGAATACGTGAACTAGATGGTTGTGTGGAGTGATGTACGCGTCCATCACCATTTCACTATCGCTCGTAGTGAGCTGGGTTTCAACGCCGTATCGCGATCTCTCTATCGAGTGAATAAGAATGTTGGTTCGTTACCCCCAACTATGTCCCCCTCGCTTATTCGCTTATTCTGGTCCCCCAAGTCAAACCATTAGAGCAATAAATAATTTTCGACGACAAACATGATTCCAATGTCGTGATTTAAAGATTTTCTAAACTTGGTTGAATTGTTCGCGAGTTTTTGTAGTTTTAATTTGAATGTGTCCGATGTATTACGTTGAGTGAAATTCATCATACCCTTTGTACCTGGTACCGGAGGATCTTTCAACACATTTAAATGTAATAAATCGAAGAGTCGTACTAGTCTCTAGTAACCCTAACCCCACTTGAACCTAATTTTCGTAAAATGGTATTCTGCGGAAACAGAACCGTCGGAAACAAAATTGGATCCTGCTTTCGCCGTTCAGAATTCGGGCTAAATGTACGTTTGTGAAAACTAAGGATGCATCTCTCTCTATTTTGAGGTAGAGACGAAGACTAGGTAGCTACACTAGGAGGGAGTTAGTAAATGTATGCACATTTTCTAACTACGTAGAATCATTGATTCAGATGATCATTTTCATCAACGACTTGCAATATAATTCAACCACGAGTCAACTATTATTGACTATTCCCAAACAGCCACATGTTTTACAGTATTGTCCGTCATCATACCAAGAAGACCAACTGCTTCTATTGCATGAGGAAACTGAGTGAATTAGTTGTCACGGCAAAACCTAGCCTTCTTCTTATTTCAAAGCCTTGATGGTTGCAGGTTAAATCTCAAGAAGATTTATCGACGAGTGCCTTGTCATTTTCTGAATGACTGTTGCAGCCAAGGTGAAACGTCAATATTGTTACAGTAGTCTATAACAAAGACCCCAGACACTACCGGTATGATTGCTATGGTACATGTCATAATCTCAAGAGCGGTAGCATATTAAAGGTTTAATTCAAATATATATGACACATTGATTAGTAGATTTTATTATATTTGTTTTCTACATTCGCTGTCATCGTGCGATGATCAACGTCGCAGCCGTGAAGCCACTGGATCTCGTAATGCGTCGTAGATTTGCTGTTGGGGTCCAGACGGGAGTGGATGGCTCTGAGGGCGTCGGTGGAGGTGGATCCGTCACCTTCCTGCGGGGGGAAGAGCTTGTTGCACTAAAAAGAAACGGGTGCAAACACGGAGAAGTAGGAAGAAACAAAATTTGAGTACATCTACCATGGATAGTGAACGAGCGTCGAGCACGAGCGTATCTCGATTCGAATACATTAAAAACGCCTGGAAAATATGATCACAGTCGGACAACCGTTTTTCAAAGCCCGTTGAACGGGATTCGAGAAGTCGCCGCCCCGGCGGCTCCATCGATCGAAACGTGGAGCACGTCCTCCCCCACCGCCAGTGGATTCATCAGCGACAAACCCTCGCCAATGGCGTTGCCGTAGACACCACCAACTCAACTGCTTTCACCACCACCGCCTCCTTCTTCGCCATTGGTGAGATCCCGTACCAGATCGATAATCGCCACAACCTCCTCCGAACGGAGCTGGGTGTGATACGCGAGGAAGAAGAGGGCTTCGGCCGCGACCCGCCGTTGTTCGGACGCGAATGCCAAAAGTGCGTACTCCACGTCGAGATCCTTTGGGGGACCATTCTTCGCAGATTGCGGTTGTGCGGCAATACAACAAGCGCGGAAATACCGTCTGGAAAGGAGGAATGACGGCGGCTCATTCACCACCCGCCGCGGGAGGAGGGGCGGTAGTAGGCACCCCTGCCGTTGGCGCGGGAGCAGCTCCGAAGAGACCGCCAGCAGCAGCAGGAGCAGCGGCTCCAGCGGCCGAAGCCAAAACCACCAGGCGCCGCCGGTGCCACCGTCGGAGGTGGCGCAGCGGCAGGGGTATTGAGAGACAAACCATCCGCGGGCGCTGCCGGTGTTGCGGCGGCCGGCGTCGTTCCGAACAATAATTCTCTCCCGGCGGTAGGGCCTGCCCCCCGCTGGCGGGGTGGGGGCACCAAAGTTGAAGCTCATGGTTGACGGAGACGGTGGACGGTGCAGCTAGCCTTGGATGTGCGTTCGGTTCTTGCGAATATTACCATGCGCTCGAATAGCCGTGACAACGTGAGCCCCATGATTGCTGTTACTTGTACAATTCCTAATACTGTATGATCTTGACACCTATTTTGTGTGTGCGGAGGGGGGGGCGAGGCCGCGCCAGGCGTTCGAACACCTAACCTACATAAATTTGGTATGAATTCCTACGCAACTTTTTTGTTTCTAGAGATCTGAGATTTCGAATCTCTAGCCGAGAGATCCCATCTCCCATCTCTCGGTGACCAACGACAGATGACTTGCAATTTGTAGTATTCAGTAGGTACCCTGCTACATACTTGTAGCATACTTGTAGACCCCAAAATATGAGGTTTAATTTTTTTAAGACCTCGCACGAATATCCTCATCAGTTAATCATCACAAAATCATCACAAAATCATCACTTAATCNCTTTGAGTAAGTTTACTATGGATAGTGTATGAGCGTCGAGCATGGGTGTATCTCGACTCAAATGCAATAAACACGCCTGGAAAATATGATCCCAGTCGGACAACCGTTGTTCAAAGTCTGTTGGATGGGATTCGAAATCTCAAACCTAATTTTAAAAACACCTTAGGGGACGACTTTCTCCCAGACGACCACTTTCAAGATGAAACCGTTACAAACAAACGAGAAAAGGCTGGACACATCCTTTAAGTAGGAAATGGGATTCAAAATCCTTGTACAGTCCCGCACTAAGAAAACGCTCGAAAACGGTCCAATTCTGCGCAATAGTATACGATAGAAATCAACTCCAAACTCACCCTCCCGAACACGTTCGGTCCGTGCAAATCCCTCTCCACCAAAACCTGCCTTGCGTCCAACGCACAAACCGTAGCCGCAATAAGCATCGAAACACACCGCAGAAGCTGGGGACGTCCCCCTCTCCACAGATTTTGACGAAGCTCCTCCGTCCATCGCTTGGCGTCCTTCAGCTCAACACCCGCCGGCGCCGCGCCCGGGAAGGGACTCGCGGTGGGATTGTTCCACTGGTTTGGCTGCTGCTGCTGCTGTTGGGCCTGGTACGGCCACCCCTGCTGCTGTTGTTGCTGTTGCCACCCAGGAACGGGCGCCGCAGAAGTCGCCGTCCCGGCGGCTCCGTCGATCGAAACGTGGGGCACGTCCTCCCCCACTGCCAGAGGATTCATCAGCGGCAAACCCTCGCCAATGCCGTTGCCGTAGACACCACCAACGACACTGCTTCCACTACCAACGCCTCCTTCTTCGCCATTGGTGAGATCCCGTACCAGATCGATAATTGCCACAACCTCCTCCGAACGGAGCTGGGTATGGTACGCGAGAAAGAAGAGGGCTTCGGCCGCGACCCGCCGTTGTTCGGACGCGAATGCCAAAAGTG